>SJYC01072211.1:0-37207 GCA_006408675.1 Madoqua kirkii
ATGACTGGTAGTAGGACACAGGAATCTTCACTTTTGATAAAGTTCCAAATGATTCTACTGTAGGTGTTCACAGAGAAGATCTTAAAAAACACTGAATAAATACTAGACTACTCATCCCCCAGCAAATTACCTTGAGTCAACCAGAAAATTGCACTGATGGGTATTTATTATTCTCAGACTAATTTTACTAAACAGCAAAATTTTAAAAACAATTTACAATTATCTTTGTAAGGTGTGACTCTCTGAAAGCTATAAAAGGAAACATAAAGGCACTTACATACAAGATATATAATGCTGGCTACCATTTAAAATCATGCACTTCAACCATCAGAGCAATTTAAAATAGTTTCGCAAAGTTTTCTCATGAGCACTGCCACAAAGTGTTATGCAAGGTTGTCATTTAAAATCATAATGATTTTCCTTTTAGAATCAATTTAAGAACTAGTATAGAAGGTTAAATCTCTAGAACTTTACTAATGAATTATCAGTTGAATTGATCACAGATGTCTATTAGCAATCAGCAGACTAATCATTTTGGCAATAATACTTTTGTTTTCAGTTTGATAGTTTTTTCTGTCTTGTGAGCAGTCTTTATTATGAATTTTGACGTCAATATGATAGTGCTAATAGCAAAATAATAAACTACTTGCATTTACTCTGAAACAGATCATAAGCTAATACACAAGACCTTTAAACTTTTAAGTTCAATTCCATGAATAATTATTGAGTGGTTACTGTGTGTAAGTTGTTACTAATACCAGGTACTGTGAGGGAGGGGATACACCCATGAGTAATCAGCAGCTGTAAAAGGATAGAAAGGTTCATAATATTTGTATTGTGCATTTGCTGGGGTTTATCCATAAGTTTCTGCTGCAGATTCCCTGAACTCCCTTCTGATGTTAACTGTTTGTTCCATTTGCAGAGTCCGCTCCCAACGCTAATACTTCAGATGCTCAGGAATGGACAAGTTGGGGAGTGGGATGGAAATAGCTTCATTGGTCATCTTCAACAATGTCTCCTATTTTCCTGTTTTCTGTTGTGCTGTCCCATTGACTCTACTGGTATTCCTTATTCCAGACTATTTCCCCTGGACTTTAGACTACCATTGTTTCTGCCTTCCTTTTGACCTGGTGTCTTTCTACTTCTCTGTCAGTCTGATACCTATTTGTCTGTTTTTTTTTGTTGTTGTTGTTGTTTTGACTCTTGGCCCAATCAGACTCCTGATATCTCTGTCTTGTTGTCCATTCATCTACTCCTTCACCAGCCCTTTGTACACATTGCAATCTACCTTTCCCAGCAACTTACCCAGACCAGTCGAGCCCACACCACTGTGTGCCCAGCTGCTACTAGTGTCCAGTGGACTCTTGATTAAAAACAGTTTACTGTAAAGGAAGCAATGAAGTAAATAAAGCTATTTATATGTTTAAAATAACTAGAATTAAAAATTCTAGGACCTAGAGACATACAGAGTGAAGAAAGTCAGAAAATTATTGTATATTAGCACATATATGTGGAATCTAGAAGAGTGGTACAAATAGGTGAATCTATCTGCAAAGCAGAGATGGAGATACAGATGTAGAGAACAAACATGGACATCAAGGGGGGAACAGGATTGGGGTGGGATGAATTGGGAGACTGAGACTGACACATATACCCTACTATGTGTAATATGGGCTTTCCTTGTAGCTCAGTGGTAAAGAATCTGTCTACCAATGCAGGAGATGCAGGTTGCATTGGGAAGATCCCCCGGGGAAGGAAATGGTAATCCACTCCAATATTCTTGCCTGGGAAATCCCACAGACAGAGGAACCTGGGGGCCTACAGTCCATGGGGTCACGAAAGAGTCGAACATGACTTAACAACTAAACAACAACAGTATAAAAAATAGATAACTAATGATAACCTACTTTAGCGCAGGGAACTATACTCTTCCTGACTTAAATGGGAAGGAAATCCAAAAAAAGAGGGGACATAAAGCTGACTGATTTTGCTCTACAACAGAAACTAACACAATATTGTAAAGCAACTACACTCCAATAATTTCTTTTTATTCTAAATGTTAGGAGATAAACTTTGAATAATCTTTTGTTAGAGTATAAGACTGGGACATAAAAATTAATGGAATGCATCACATCATAGGTATCAGTCAGTTGAGAAATATTTGAGTGCCCACCACTGGCAAGGCATTGTACTTCAAATGGTCTCTAGTGACTGGAATAGGTTTCCCTTTCAATGAATAAACAAGGTAGCAGAAGATATTCCTTGGGGAGATTGTTAAGAAAAATTCCACAAAGAAATAAGACCAAAAAGGGCTGCAAAATCAATTCCACCAATGCCATAGCAATTAAAATGACAGATCTTAACTTACTTCTGACTGAATTAGTTGATAGCATATTTCAGCAGGGCTTGGAAAACCAGTTTGGTGTTTTAGATAATCTGAGAGAGGTGACTTTCATTTTGTCACGTGGGAGTACCAAGAGTCCAGTTCCTCATTCCAATCCACTCCATGTTTATGAAAGTTCATTAGCTGGAACAATAAGAAGGAAAAAATGTCAGTGCAGGAAGTCATCCAATCCTGATAAGTTGACACGTAGAATAAAGTTGATGGTGTTATTCATCGCTAAGGCAGTCCTGATTAAGGGTTATACGTGTGTACAGTTGGAGGAGGGACAGGCAAAAGGGAATATAACTAAGTAAAGTGAAATAGAGCTGATGTATTCAGAGCTAGAGGTGAGATCAGTTACCTACTTGCAACTGAAATTTCAAACTTCTGCTTAGCAGGGACCTGCATGGACAAATGGTGACTGATAGTTGGAAAAATCAGCAGACATCTTAAATTTTATGCTCAAATGAATGAACAATGAACCGAGAGACTAAGTCCAGTTTTCAACTACTGGTAATTTTTATCTTTTTATTCAAAATCACAGCACCTTTTTCAATTAATGCCTACGTGACTGTGACTTACTACAATGAAACCAGCAACTACACTTCAGTAGAGACATGCGAATGTGGTGTTTATGGCTTAGCCTCACCAGTGGCTAATGCAATGGGGGTGGTAGGCATCCCTAAGAACAATAACTACCAAGCTTGTGACTACAACACTGAGTTTACCTATACTAAGAAGCCTGGATTGCACTGATAGAAAGAGGTAATTGTACATTTTCAGAAAAAATTCAAACAGCGGGCAGAAGAAATGCTGATGCTGTTGTGATTTACAATCTTCCAGAGACTGGCAACCAGACGATACAGATGGCTAATTTCGGTAAGAACCGATTCCCAAAGAGGGTTAATGTCTTTGTTTATCTTAAAATGGTATTTCTATCTAGAATGGTTCTAGGATCTGGCGATGAGACTGTTAAACAAGTGTATTTTTAATGTTTTGCCTGGCACTACTCTGCGTTACTTTACTATTAATATTTGGAATAATTTGTTTCAAGAACAAAAGCAATTCAGGAAGTGGTTCCTGTTTTCCTTCATGATATTCTTAGCTCTATTAGTTTTCTCAGTGCATATTACATAATTGCTTTTTAATAAATATGCCTTTACCTGTAAGCATTAAAGAAAATATAAATGTTTTAATTTCATTCTTAATTTGTACTTTTCATTTTGATTCAAGGTTGTATGCATTCAAGTATACAGTAACTGCAAAACTGATTCATTATTATGATCAAACAGTAGCATGTTTTAAGTGTTCAAATGTTTACAGAAATGAGAATTCAACTATCTGCTGTATGCATGTGAGATTGTAATATTTGTGGGACTAATATGTATAAACCTACTCTGTAAGAAACATTATACATTTTAAATGATATGGCTGAAATCGGATATGTCTGTAATTGACACCAAAAGTAAAGATTTCTCTTAAAAATGTTTACTTATGACTAAAGTAAATATAATTACCTAATATATTAACTTTGTAAAGGAATTTACCTCTTAGAAGTACTGTTTTTATTTTATTTTGTAAAAAATGCCAGTTTTGCAATAAATGGTTTTAAACCAGTGAAGAAGTAGACTTCTGAAACAACTCTTCTATACTTTAGGTGGATATAGGTATTTTCGACCCCAGTTCAGCTCAGTCATGTCTGACTCTTTGCAGCCCCATGGACTGTAGCCTGCCAGGCTCCTCCATCCATGGGATTTTCCAGGCAAGAATACTGGAATGGGTTGCCATTTCCTTCTCCAGGGGATCTTCCCGACCCAGGGATGGAACCCAAGTCTCCCTCATTACAGGCAGACAGTTTACCATCTGAGCCACCAGGGAAGCCTTGGCCAAAGGAAAAAAATAATTTCAAACAGAGTAAGATCTGGTTGAATGTAGTATCAAGATAATTAGTATTCTCACCACCAAATTTTGTGTTTGAGAAAATTAATGTAAATTAAATCAATCAGATTTCAAAACTGTAAGAAAAAAAATCAAATTTGTGTTGAGTAGTAGAATGATTGAAACATCCAGGTTGTGTACACACAATATGGCAATTTGGTACTAATGTTTGAAAACCAAGCTGCTTGTTTCTCTGGGTATTGAAAAACCAAGTAACATGGTCTTTAGTAGTACAAAATTGTAAATGTACAAAACTCTACTTGCTACCTTTTATAACATATGCTGGACATCACCAGAACCCAAGTATTCACATTGTTTTTTCTTCTGAAGTTAAGAGTACTCCATAAGTATTGCCTGTGTTCCTATATTTTTACAGATGACTTTTATTCTTGTAAAAATAAAATGAGGCAGCTTTCTGTTGAAAATTAGGAGTTAAACCTCTTCTAAGGAACCTATGTGCTCTGTTTCAAATTAGAGACTCTAAGTATTCAAGTTTTCCTTTTTCATGGACAGTCACATTCTACTGTTTACTCCCCTGGTTTATTTAGCACAATTTTTTAACTGAAATATAGTTGATTTACAATGTTGTATTGGTGTCCACGTGTACAGCAAAGTGATTCAGTTATATATATATATATATATATATATATATATATATATACACACACACACACATACATGCTATATAGTAGGTTCTCATTAGATATCAATTTTATATATAGTAGCATGTATATGTTATTCCCCAAATTCCTAATTTATCTTTCCTCTCCACTTTTCCCCTTTGGTAACCATAAGTTTGTTTTTGATGTCTGTGAGACTGTTTCTGTTTTCTAAATCCTCTGGTTTTCTAAAAGTATAAACAGTATCAGACTAAACAGCAGTCGTGTTTCCAAAACTTGCTTTGCAACATGAAGGGCCAACTACTGAAAAGTAAGTGCCCAGCTGTTGAATTTAAAAGATTGCCAAAACAGTAAATCTCTCCAAAAGACATGTACAGCCACTTGAGTATATGTCTCTGAGTACAGTTTAAGAAACAAAGCAATTACATTTATCACTGAATATATAATACCAATATAATCAAGGCTATGTGGTCAAAAACATTTGTAAAAACTACAGCATTGCTCCTGTTTTAAAATAAGCACATGGGAAAAAGACAGCATTATCACAGCAATTATAATAGTTAATATTTATTGCCATTTAATATATGTCAGGCACTGTTTTAGGGTCTTTATTTTAACTAATGAATGGTGATCTTTAACACTGAATGATCCCAACCCCCCAAAATTAAAATTGTAAGTTTAGTGTTTTGCAGTTATAAGACCTGTCAGCTCAGATAGAAACTATTATGTAACGCAGTTGACAAACAACAAACATAAGGAATTGTGTGGATATGAAAAGTCAGTGATCGGCCCCTAGACCATTAAAGACTGAGTCATTATTATATAACATAGCCAAAATTGTGTTTGTTTTTGCTATCTTTCATTAGTGCGTGCCTGTGTGTGTGTGTGTGTGTGTTTTCAGGCACAGAGCATGGGGGAAGGACTCCTGCTCCTTCTACAAAAGCTCTAGGCTTTACCTTCCATCACCTTATCTTTTATCAGCCCTGAAAACCACCTTTTCGGAAAACTACACTCTAGCCCCCTCAGGGCTGTAGCACCCTTTCACTTCCTTGGTTCCCACTACCTCTTCATTCCTTCAGTCTCATTTTCCATGCTAGGCCTCCCTAGCCTTTCCATAATGCTGTGCCTCTTTATGTCTTATTGATGTCAACTCCTCCAACCAGAGGCTGCTAGGAACAGACCTGTAGTTTTAAAAGTTGGATTTATTACTTACTGCAGCAAAAGGGGAATGCATACCATCAAAAACGGTAGGGCTTTAGAAAGGATTTCTAGGATTTGCGCTTGCTTCAGATGACTCAGGGGGGGATTTATGGAAACAGGCCTTTGACCAGACATCCCAGTTTGCTTGAGACAGGAATTTCCTGGATTGTGGGTTTTGCAGTGTTAAAGCCAGGAGATTCTTGGGAAAACCAAGCTGAGTATGTCACTCTAGCTGTCATTGTTCTGGATTTGGATGCTGTCAGAAAGTAGGGTGTAATTCTGTGATTGGATTTCTAAATAAATCTTATTTGTAAATAGGGAAGACTAATCTGAACCGGCAGATAATTGGTAAAGAAGTAATTGTCACTCATGTTTGTCAGGATGGGAGATGTTTGGTCATTTTTGTGCCTTGGATGCTGTTCATATTTTGACTGGATTCAGACATAATTACAGAATGCTCTTGTCTTTGTCTTGATCCATCATCGGTACAGAATGAACTTCTCTGCTATTGATGCTCTGTGAAATTATTTATGTTCAATAAGAAAACACCAAGTCCTCATTGTTAGTACCAAGCCAGGTCCCAGATATCAGGGGCTGCTTATCTCTTTCTCATCAACAATACACTATGTCTATGTCTTTACTGCTGTGCAAATACATTATCTCCTCCCATTTTATGTATCAGTGCTTCCCCACCCCCCTATACCCTGCCTTCAAAGTCCCCAAGAAGCCCAAGAGATGTTTCTGCACCCCTTACCTCTCAGGGTTTCATGATATGGATACAGAATGTCTTTACTCCTGGGCCCAATTCATTCATAGAACCCCTACTAGCAGAATCCTTTTTCTGATGGGGACAACTTCAGTCTGAGACGTGCTCTCACTGAGGAAGAATGGTGTATAGCCGAGTAAAGCTTTAATTCTAAGTTTCCCAGTTGGCAGTATATTTGGATTCACATTTTGATGTGACTGGAAATAGAAGATATGTTTATGGTATCCTTAAGTAATTATGTAACTTCTTAACAACCCTTTCTAAATATTTTGGAGACATCTGTCTATTCAGTTGTCTCAGATGTGTAAGAAAAGGCAGGACTCCTCAGTTATTAATGCAGAATGAATGAATTAATTCTGAGTGAATATGTTAAGTATTGGCTTTCTGACCGAACAGATTTTTTTGAAAGTTAAACATGCTATTAATAGGTTAATTGCCCTAAGAAGCAATTAGATTTGAATGTATTGTAGTTTATTTCAGCAAAGTCAGTAATTTGAAAGGGATAAAATTGTTCTTTATCTATTTGACTATGTTCAACGAAATGGATGACAGGGTGATGTCTATAGTCTTTCAGAATCCCCCCAAATCACCAATTCCCAAGCAGTTATGTGCATGGAAGGAAGAGTTTCATCAGAACAGCAAACTCACATGTTTTAGAAAAATGTTTTCCTAGAAATGAGGGGGTAAATAAAAATATAGTATATAAATGAAATGAGAAAATGATAAAAACTTAATAAGGCTTAGACTCTGATACACACACACACACACATATACACCCACACACATATATATGGACTTCCCTAATGGCTCTGTTGGTAAAGAATTTTCCCACAGTGCAGGAGACCAGGGTTTGATCCCCGAGTCAGGAAGATCCCCTGGAGAAGGAAATGGCAACCCACTCCAGTACTCTTGCCTGGAGAATTCCATGGATAGTAGAGCTGGCCAGGCTATAGTCCATGGGATTGCAAAGAGTCAGACGAGACTATGCAACTGACTTTCACTTCCATATATAAACTTATATAAACTTATAAACTTATATATATATATATATATATGAACTTATAAACATATATATATATAAACTTATAAACTTATATATATATGAACATATATATATATATATGGGTGTGTGTATATATATATATGGATGTGTGTTTAATTCAAGAAAACTAATCAGTTCCACTTCAAATGAACCTCAAATCTGCTTGGCACCATCTCCAAGACTTCATCCTCAGACCTCTGCAGTAACTTTCTAACTCAACTCCCTGCCTCTCTTGTCCCCGTCTAAGCCCACTACCCACTCTGAAGCCAAAATGGCTTTTGAGAAAAAACCAAACCACACCTTGTTTAAAACTCTTCAGTAGCTTCCCATGGCGCTTAGAGTACATTCAGACACCTTTGCATGTCCTCACCTGGCCATGAATCACCTGGCTCGTGCCCACCACTCTGACCTCATCTCCCTGCACACCACCCCCTACACTGAGCACCAGCCACACAGGGCCCCTTTCAGGCCCTCAGTCCCAATGAACCATTCCCTGCCTTGAGCCTGAAAGTACTTGAAAGAGCCCTCTTCTTTACACTCCCACATCTCATTAAGCATCAAGTCCTGTTGATTCAGTCTCCACGCATTGCTGAAATCCGTCCCTTTCCCACCTCTGCTGCTTCAGCCCAAGCCCAGGCCAATATGATGCCTCACCTGCATGCCTGCTAGGTTGCTTCAGTCGTGTCCAACTCTTTGCGCCCCTATAGACCATAGCCTGCCAGGCTCCTCTGTCCATGGGATTCTCCAGGCAAGAATACTGGAGTGGGTTGCCATGCCTTCCTCCAGGGGATCTTCCCAACTCAGGGATCGAGCCCATGTCACTTACGTCTCCTGCCTTGGCAGGTGGGCTCTTTACCAGCTGAGCCACTGGGGTCCTGGACCATGGCAATAACCTCCCAGCTGCTCTCCCTCCTACTCTCATCCCCCTATAGAGTCTTGTCTTCCACCTAGCAGTCAGAGTGATCCTGTAGAAAATGGAATTCAGTCCAAATTAGAATAAAACTCAGGCTTCATGCAGGTCCTACAAGACCCTGGGTGATGAGACCTGATTCCACACCCCTCTCCCCTACATTACTATGCCTCCGACACTCTTGTCTTTCTTGTTTCTAAACCAAAGGAGCTAGCTTTTGCACTTGCTGTCCCCTCTACTGAAGTCATTTCTCTTTCATGTTTTCATATAATGCTTCCTCCAAAAATATAACTGTGTCACTAGTTTCTCGACATGGCAGCTAGAAAGAGCTTCTAAAAATAGAGGTCAGATCACATTGCTACTCTTCTCCAAACCAACCCCCGCTCCCAGTGACTTAACATTATTCTTCAAATAAAATCTAAACTTTACCATGCCTGAAAGGACTTGTATGATCTGGCCTCTGCCTGCCTTCCTAACTTAACACTGCCACCCACCCTGCCTAAAGCCTAACCACTGACCCTCAGATATTTTCACCAACTCACAAAACTTTTTCTGCGAGGCCCTTTGGGCTTGTTTTTCTCATCACCGTCATCACTACAATACATGATATTCATATTATTCAGTACTCTGAATCCCAGTTTAAATGACTCTTCTTCACAGAAATCTCCCCTGACCACGTTAATTACAATCAAAACCCGGTGCTCATTTCTGTTGAAATCTCTTATAAAGTGTAATGACTGTCTCATTTGCCTATTATACGTCTCTCCCACCTGATTGTAAGTTCCAGGATGTCAGAGAACATGTCACTCATTGTACAGAGCATAGTGCATAGTCTTCACTAGTTGTAAAATGAATGAAAGGTTAAGAAACAAAAAAGCAACTCCCTTTTATATATGAAAAGATGGACAAGTTCAAATGAAGTTTAGGTGAATTCAGCAAACTATTTCACTCTAAAGTTGTTTTTATTTTTCCCTATGCAGGTAATACTTTCTCTTTTAAAAAAACAAAACACAAAATAATAAGTTCCCCTTGACCACTGCCCCCAGTCTCAGGTCTCTTCCAAAAGATAACCATTGCTTCATTCAGTAGGTAACCTTTCAGGCTTTTTGTATTAATTATTGCATATGTATACCAATAGAAAAGACAAAATCAATCTATCTTTTATTTTTCACATTAATGGAGTTATTCTGCAACTTGCTTTTGTCACTTAACAGTAGGAACTAGAGTTATCTCCATGTTAATAAATTCATGTTTAGACTGTGTCAATTTTTAACTACTGCATAATATTTGATAGTGCAAGTGCACTCATAACTTATTCAATCACTCCTCTATTAATGAACAATTTGGTTGTTTTCAACTTTGATTTTCTATAGACAATACTCCCATGAACATAATTAATGCTGATACCTAAGGCAGCTAATGACATTGACCTTGCTTCGCTATTGATGTTGCTCTTACATCTGACCACTTTGTCAAACTCCTATTTTCTTTTAATAATTTGTTCTTGAATTTTCAGGATAAATGACCATTTTCTCTACAAAGTTTTCTCTTTTATACTAATTGTACCTCTTCATTCTTTCCAGTGGTCTTATTCTACTGTCTAGGGTTCCAGTAGTGATAAAATATACCTCTTTGACTTGATCCTGACTTTACTACAAAAATGCTCCCACTGTTCCACCAGTAAGTGTGTTGTTTGTGAGAAGTTTCTGGGAGACACTCTTGGTCAAGTTTCAAGACTTTAGTAAGGCTTTTGAATCTTGTTATCCTTACTGGCAAGCTATAATATAAATACATATGTATAGGCATATATTTACGGGAACAATAGGTAAAAGGGACAGTTGTGTTTTTTTCTTCTTCTTCTTTTTTTTTTTTAGATATCATTGTATTGTTGCCTTTTAATTGACTACACCACACAGGCTGAGGGGTCTTAGTTCCCCAACCAGGGATCCCACCAGCGCTTTCAGCAGTGAAAGTGCCAAGCCCTAACCACTGGACTGCCAGGGAATTCCCAGGTGCCCCTGATAAAAGGATTGAAAACATTTTTATTGCTTATACATATGACTTCAAGTTGAGTGTCAAATTGTAAGACACAAGTGAAATTTTAAAATATCTTGACAAATTAGAAAAAGTGTATTAAAACAAGATGAAGTGCCACAGCAAGTAGTAAAGAATAAATATAGAGACAGATGTAAAATAGAAAAATCTTAAGACAGGTTTATACCAAAATATTTGACAGTTACATTGTGCATGCGTGCTAAGTCACTTCAGTTGTGTCTGACTCTGCGACACTATGGACCATAGTCCACCAGGCTCCTCTGTCCGTGGAATTCTCCAGGCAAGAATACTGAAGTGGGTTGCCTTGCCCTGCTCCAGTGGATCTTCCTGACCCAGGGATTGAACCTCCATCTCTTGCAACTCTTGCAGTGGCAGGTGGGTTCTTTACCACAAGTGCCACTTGGGAAGCCCAGTCACATTGTACCACAACTTAAATAAAATTAGCATGATCATGAGATGTACCAGCAAGTATATAATATGTTAGGACTGGAAAATACCATGGTTATGCTTGGAATTCACAAAACTCTGAAAATATCATAAGCCTTACTATAACCTGGCTTACAATAACAGGATTTTAGTACCTCTCTCTCATATTCTCACATAAATTCCCAAGTGTCTGTCTCTCTTTTTCTCTCCCCACCCCCACCTCCCACCATATAGACACAAACATACACAACTGCATAAGTTTATGTTTTTATAAGTGAGTTAAAGATACAGTACCTCTGAATGCTGGTTTCCAGAAAATAAACCAAAATGAGTAAATTCACTGTGAGCTGTTTAAAGGACATTTTATCTACCTTTTCTCCATTTTAAAATCTAGGAATATATGTTTTAGTCAAGGAATATTTCGTAAGTCTAAATATGTGCTTTTTGTTTATTGATATATTCTCTGCTTAACTCCTGTCCTCTTTCTCCTAAACTAGATGGAGAAATGCCTGAATAGCATTGCATACAATAAGAACAGTTCCTCTTAAGTAAGCTCTCCATTTTCAGCAGTCCTTGGTTCCTAAGTCCTCTTACCCTAGCTAGTTCTCTTCCATTACTCAAGCTTACCTTCCCTAGACAGCAAGGACTTTATGTAAAGAAATTATATCCATTTCCATCTAAACTCACAAGTCTTATGCCCTACTCATTTAGGTAATTATTCAATATGCCAGAGCTACTTTAATAAAGTATCCCAGGAAGAACTTTACTAGTGGTCTCTAGAAACAACATGATTTAAACAAACAAACCTGATTTCTGATGATAATATCAGGACTTTTGACAGAACTGTGGAACAGGAAATTGGAGGAAATCATATTTCAGAGTATACCTTATCACATCATACAAGGAGCAATGTACTCTACCTAACATTTTAGATTTTTATACATATCTCATATTTGTATCTAAATTTTAATAATTATATTATTATGTGATTTTCTAATGACTTTACATGCACTGATACATAGTGATACTATACGGTTAAATGAACTGGTCTCTGGCAGTGATCGGTAAGTACACTGGCATTTCCTTAGTGGAAAGTACAAATAGAAGGAAATGAAAATGTGCTTAATAATTCACTTGCTCTCAATTTTTAAAAAACGATTGTCTCCATATCATTATCCCTAAGATCTGGAGCTCTTTTCGTTCAGTATTGTACTTAATTCCTATTAAAAACTGGTTTTCCTTGCCCTTTATGAGAGCAGTTGTTAACAGTAAATATTCTATTAGCTATGTGCTGCACATAGTGTAATTAATCATTTCAAAAATCCATAAGGTACAAAGTATCAGTATTCATATTTCATATCTATGGAAACTGAGACACAGAAAGGTCGATTAACTTTCCCCTCATAGTCATAACAACTAGTAGATTACAAAACTAAGGTTTGCAATCCTAACATCAGAACCTGTGCTTTTAAACAGTACACAATAATACCCTTCTGGTGAGCACACACAACACAAGGTGCCATACAAAATAGTACCAAAACACAACCGTTGCCCTCAAGAGGAAAATGTAGTAGAGAAAACCGATATCTACACAACTAGTAAAAGGCAGAATATAAAAAGCACTATTCAGAGAAATGTTGAGATTGCTGGAGCTGAAGAGGTTAAGAAATTATGAGGTCGTAGTGTTGGAAAGGTCATCAATGTGGGTGGATGTTAAAGTTATAGAAGATGATAGTAAAGAACTCAAAGATCAGGAGTGGGAATATATAAGGGAGAGCTACCTCAGGAGGCAATTAGGAAGTGAACCATTTCTGTGAAGATTTCAGAAGTTGAGCAGATCAGGATGATAATAATGTCCAGAGTCTAGTCATGAAGTGGAGTCATGACAGCGGAATAGAGACAAATGTCCCTGAGGTTGAATCACAAGGAGGCCAGACTGTTGGATGATGGAAGAACATAGGGTGGAGAGAATGACTGTGATTCAAATGCCAAAGTCTTCATGTTCGTGGGGGAATGACTAGGAAGTTGGTCCGTGACCAAATAGGGAGAGAAGGACTTGGAGGTGGTAAAACCAAGTGCCATGAGTCTCTTGCCTGCCATGAGTTTCCAAGAAATGGGTTTTACTCACGATGGTGGGGGAAAGTGGTCTAGAAACAACCATGTGGGAGTGAGGAGACCCCCTATATCTGAAATATGTGGTATACAGAAGGATGAACTGTCTCTATTAAAAGTAACTGAAGGAAAAGTGGTGTCCTCTGCAGTAAGATGGGTCAGGGACCATAAGGGAATATCATAAGTTTTAGTATAACCCTCAGTGAAGAGGAAATAAGGGACTTTTATCAGTTAAGCATGTGTCATGGAACCAGAGACCTGGAAGACTCAATGGAAACTTTGGGGCAAAGAGCAGTGGAAGAAGAAAGTAATGAACAGAACATAGAGGGGAGCACAGAATGAAAATTAAACAAATTAGCTTCCATTTGGATCAATAACTAAGGATGATATGAATGTGAGACCAGGAAGCATTAGTGTGAAGGTAAAGATGTCTCAGACAAATAGAGCACTTGATTTACCAGTGTAAAAGGCTGGCGGTGTATATAAAACTTGAGAGAATTATTCACAAGAGAGCAGGAACTCTTGAAAAAGTTGAGAAGGGCAGAGCCGAATACAGTAAACATGAAAATATAAAAGAATTGAGATCAGTAGGGTCCTAGAGCTGTGGCTATAGATTACAAGAGTGAAAGAGGGGAATGTTAATGTCTGGGCAGGGAGGGAGAGTACACTGAAGGTAATAGATGCTGAATGACCCGAAAGGAGCTGCCTTAAGTTTCCAAATGGAACTTCTGTAAAGTCTTAAACCAGGTGTAAGTTGGGACTTGCGTCCAGTGTTACATAGATTCTAGAGGATGTTTCATAAAAATATGAAATCTTTATAAAGAGTGAGCTCATGACAAAAGTCATTTGGGTCCATTTAATAAATTAAATGTTCTGGGAAATGATCTGTTTGTTATGACTACTGCTTTTAGTAAAAACTGGTAGAAACCTAGTCAAGGCCTTAGGATGTCAAAACTGCAATGATTAAATGCCTGATTGCCCTGCATTCTAGAATTGAATTAAATCCAACCTGCATTTACTTGTATGTATTTTTAGCTTTTAAATGGAAATATAAATTGAGTTCTTTTCCTCAAAGCAGTCAATTCAGTGATGGAGGCTGAGTAGAAGGAGTGGAGAATCAGTCAAATAGGATGTTTGACATTATTTTAGCTCTAAAAAATACTGTCATGGACCAAATAACCGTTTGTCAAATTAATTTTCCTACTGATTATTTTTATTAGCCTCATATAGGATATAGCCACATCTAAATGCTCAGTAACTTGTGTATGGTAAAGATCAGTTGCAATTGGAGGCCACAGTGGTTAATTCTTAGAAATGTATTACTATTTCAACCATACAGGCAAATGTTCTTAGAAAATGAGTCTTGTTAAAAAGCCAGGATATGCAGAAAGGCCATATTTACCAGAGGGCTTTGTGGAGAATTCTTGGAACAGAACTCAGATGGAGAGAATGGTTAGTTGCATTTTGGCTGAAGGAAGATGTATGGGTTCTTTGACCATTTCACAAAGAACACATCCTTTCTCCTCAGAAAACTGCAGCTCTTTGTCTGAACAAGAGAAGGAAGCTTAAAGAAGGCCTAAAGAGAAATGCTAGGGCCCTAACCTGATGCATGTTATACATGACACCTCCCCCATCACTCCTGGGATACAAGAGGTGAGGTTAAACACTAGGGCATAAAACCCTTGGGTGCCACTCATCCTTGTTTACACATTCATAACCTGGGTCTAGGGATAACTCTGCAGTGACTAAGATATAAGCTCCTAGGGAGAGCAAGTTCTGGCTGACAACTGGGTTTTCTAACATGGAATAGAAAGAGACATATAATGTGGGGTCCTTTTTTTTTTTTCATCTTAAAAGCAAGGATTTACTTATTCATTTAACAAATACTTGCAAGGACCAACTATCGGTCCTGTCTTCCCAAATGTTACATTTCATAGCTTGCTTGTTCTCAGCCTTCAAAAATGTAACAAGGGCTCTATGAGAAGCAGTGGCATGTCATAGTGGTTTAGAGCATGGATTTGGTAGGGAGACAGATCTGGATTTGAATATAAGATCTACTCTTTGTTTTCTAGCTGTGTGATCTTGAACAGGTTATTTAACTTCTCTGAATTCCAGTCTTCTCATCTTAGTTATCTCATCTGTAAAGTGGGTATACTGCAGTACTACCTGATAGCATGGTTGTAAGGATCAAATGAGATAACACATGTAAAGAAAGCACTTAGCATGCTGCCTATTCTGTCATAGACACTCAAAAAATTGTAATAGTAGGACGATGATGATGAAGTAATTCCACTTCTTGATTTATTCCCTCTCTTTTCCTATCCAATTCTTTCTCACTTTAAACTCTTGGCCAAAATTTATGTCCTGATGAAGACTTTCTTGACTAACAACTTACCGATGGTGTTGATTCAGTCATTAAGCCATGTCCGACTCTTGTGACCCCATGGACTATAGCCCTACCAGGCTCCTCTGTCCTATGGATTTTCAAGGTAAGAACACTGGAGTAGATTGCCATTTCTTTCTCTATGGGATCTTCCCAACCCAGGGATTGAACCCATGTCTCCTACATTGACAGGCAGACTCTTTATCACTGAGCCACTAGGGAAGCCCAACAGATACCATCAGTTCAGTTCAGTTCAGTCACTCAGCTGTGTGAGACTCTTTGTGACCCTATGAACTGCAGCATGCCAGGCCTCCCTGTCCATCATGACTCCCAGACTCCACCCAAACCCATGTCCATCGAGGCGATGATGCCGTCCAACCATCTTACCCTCTGTCGTCCCCTTCTCCTCTTGCCCTCAATCTTTCCCAGCATCAGGGTCTTTTCCAATGAGTCAGCTCTTCACATCAGGTGGCCAAAGTATTGGAGTTTCAGCTTCAACATCAGTCCTTCCAATGAACACCCAGGAGTGATCTCCTTTAGGATGGACTGGTTGGATCTTCTTGCAGTCCAAGGGACTCTCAAGAGTCTTCTCCAACAACACAGTTCAAAAGCATCAATTCTTCAGTGCTCAGCTTTCTTCATAGTCCAACTCTCATATCCATACATGACCATTGGAAAAACCATAGCCTTGACTAGATGGACTTTTGTTGACAAAGTAATGTCTCTGCTTTTTGATAAGCTCTCTAGGTTGGTCATAACTTTCCTTTCAAGGAGTAAGTGTCTTTTAATTTCATGTCTGTAATCATCATCCACAGTGATTTTGGAGCCCAGAAAAATAAAGTCAACCACTGTTTCCACTATTTTCACATCTATTTGCCATGAAGTGATGGGACCAGATGCCATGATCTTAGTTTTCTGAAATGTTGAGTAAGCCAACTTTTTCACTCTCTTCTTTCACTTTCATCAAGAGGCTCTTTAGTTCTTCTTTGCTTTCTGCCATCAGGGTGGTGTCATCTGCATATCTGAGGTTATTGATATTTCTCCTGGCAATCTTGGTTCCAGCTTGTGCTTCCTCCAGCCCAGCATTTCTCATGAAGTACTCTGATATAAGTTAAATAAGTAGGGTGACAATATATAGCCTTGACGTACTCCTTTTCTTGTTTGGATACCATAGCAAGGATTAATTCACTGATAGTGACTTGAGTGCAAAATGGCAGATGGGATGACCTAGAAGCAGTACTAGACACTTGGAGATCCAGGGACCTTGTTTCTTTCATGTCAATATACATAGCACTTAGCACAGTAACAGACTAACACTAAGCCCTCACTGATGATTGATGAATGAGGCTAAAAAGAGAAGTGTATACTCTGCCAAATATTACCTACTTTACAACTCTATAGTAATACCAGAAGTGTTGGGGTTCCTCACCTTAGTAATAGCCTTGCTGGCTATTAACATGTTCTTTTTATCTCCATCGTCTCTCCCTGAAGCTATTTGGCGTCTCACCTTCAGCTGGCAGTCAGAACATGACTTTTGTTAGGCTGCTTCTATATAAAGCCCTGGCAATAGGAACTGCCTAGATTACCACCAGTGATTCACACACCTACACAGAGGGCTTACACCCACACAGGGTCATAGGGTGGAGGATCCAAATTCCAGTTCAGGTCTTGTTTCACTGCACAATATCGTGGAATGAAAATGACTCACTTCTTTATATAAACTATTGTAGATGTAGTGATCTGTATCATACTATGTGAACTTGGGTAGCATGTAAGAAAAACCTCATTAATTCTCACCAGTGTTTAAGTTAAAAGTGTGGAGTTGGCACTTAGAAGAGTGGGGAGATGATTAACTGCTTCAAAGAATAGAAAATGTTTTTATGCGGTACATAAAAACAACTATTTTCCTGCAAACAATCTTTGCCTGTTCATTAAACGATCCCCAGTAGTGCTTCTCTTTGACATGATTTTAGTACCAATTCATTTGTGTTATTGTATTACTTGAAAATAATAAAGCTGCATTTCATACGTTGTTAAAATTTTAATAGGAAGGCTTGTTGACAGAAATGACTGAACTCTGGAAGGGCATTTGAAAGAATATTTTTTTCAGGCATATAACAGTAATGTAATCAAAACTAATGAAATATAGAAATCTGCTTCAAAGAACAGTGAAAATGATTTTAATTAATAGTCTAATTGCTTTTATGTAAATGAATGCTTCCTAAGGCACTAGAAAAATTGGTTTTCTTGTACAAGGTAACTATTCAGTGCAGAACTTATCAACAACATAAATTTCCTTTCATCACAGAATGAGCCCTAGCCCTTCTCCAAAAAATGAAATATTATTCTATAATTCCAATTATAGCACTTGCCAACTTCAAGCAAGTCTCATATAACAGTAATGTAATCAAAACTAATGAAATATAGAAATCTGCTTCAAAGAACAGTGAAAATGATTTTAATTAATAGTCTAATTGCTTTTATGTAAATGAATGCTTCCTAAGGCACTAGAAAAATTGGTTTTCTTGTACAAGGTAACTATTCAGTGCAGAACTTATCAACAACATAAATTTCCTTTCATCACAGAATGAGCCCTAGCCCTTCTCCAAAAAATGAAATATTATTCTATAATTCCAATTATAGCACTTGCCAACTTCAAGCAAGTCTGATTTAGTAAAGTTTTTCTCTCTCTGCAAAATAATTTCAAAATGAAAAGTAGAGCTCTATTTTCTTTATTCTATATACTTGGACTGTATTTCTGGCAATGAAAAAAGTTAAATCTAAAAGAATATCCACATTGTTCATTTGTGAAAATTGTTTTAACTCTTTGATATCCTATTAATACTTCTCTGAAAAAAAATCAATGTCCACAGTCCATTAATCCTCACTCTGTGAATACTTAAAATGTTAGTAAAGTGGTAAATAAAAGATGCATCTCTTTCAAGCACTAACACTTCACATACCTGCTCCCTTGGGCTGCCATTTAATGGATCTATGCTCTTAACTTGTAATTACATTTTAAAACATGCAGTTGTGGTGTTCAGTGGGTTTTTTCTGACATTTATCTGGGACATTT
The DNA here is from genome assembly GCA_006408675.1 of Madoqua kirkii. NCBI lineage: Eukaryota > Metazoa > Chordata > Mammalia > Artiodactyla > Bovidae > Madoqua > Madoqua kirkii. The sequence continues at coordinate 18,912 of SJYC01072211.1, forward strand.
TTATGCTATAACTTCTTATGGGAATATTTCCATTCCCTTACAATAAGATCTTGGAGACAGTATATACTGGGTTGGCCAAAAAGTTAGTTCAGGTTTTTCCATAACATGGGATGGAAAAACCCAAACAAACTTTTTGGCCAAGCCATATTTTTAAAATACTTTCTCAAATTATGTACTTATTGCACATGAGGGAAAGAAAATATTACTCGGAGTAGGAGGGTAACACAAGACTTCTTTGCATTCAGCAAACAAAAGGGCAAAAACAAAAAAACAAAAAACCACACACCACAAAACCTCTATTGTCTTAAATGTACCTGCAGACAAATTTAATTACTGCATAGACTGTAGTATTCTGATTTCTGAAAGGCTACACAGTAAAGCACCATGTTCTACTGAAATATGAAAAAACAGGTAATCTAAATTCCTTTAATATGTTTGTTTTCCTGTTCTGTAGTTAATTTCACCCTTGTCTTTGACATACCACTAACATTCATAACAAAAGGAAAGAAGCAAAGACTAATACACACCACAAGGCAGATTTCTGTAATGCTCCAATCATTATCTTTGCAGTTATTATTTATTTTGTTAATAGTAGAAGCAATTGGATGCTTCAGAAACTCAGAGTACAATGATTTAATTGAGGGCATTGACTTAAATGAGTCTGGAAGAATTTTCAGTTTGATAAAAATGATAACCTTTTTGACTCCTTTTTGACTCCCAGGGCTCTGAGAGCTGATCTTGGTGCCTTAGCAAGAAATTCATTAAAAAAAAAAATAGCCAGTTATATTCTGGCCAGTTCTATTTTTTTGAGTGCCAGTTGGCGAGAAGCAGTAGTCACTGGATTTTGCCTGTTTTCATGATTTGCTTCTTCTGAAGCTATAAGCAGGAACATGTGGTCAACTAAAATGTGGTGATTATAGTTTATACAAATGAACTGTGTACACCCCCATTTGACTGTAAGGAATTTATGGGGAAGATCTTTGCTGGATATTTGTTAATATACCACAGAGGATATTAAAAAATATTTTGATCCAACAAAAGTATGAAAATAATTTTCGCTTAAAGAAAAAACACTGAACCTAAATCTCCATTCTTCTCTAAAATCAAAACACCCTCTTAATTTATAGGAAGGAAAACCTACTGATTTATAGAATTTGGTCTCAGATAAAACCCTAAGGATGGGGGGAGGGGATAGGTAGAAATGCATCTTTGCAAACCATGCACAAATCTTGAATTAAAATTCACCTCTTCACAGATACTCTCTTGTACCAGAATGATTTAGTTGTAATAATGTAATAATTACACAAAATATAATAATGGTAGAATTGTTTCATTGGTTTACATATTTTTGGAGCGATTTCCTGACAACGAGATGCTCTTGCTTCATAAAACACAAGGGAATTCCTAAACGCGTGATGAAGTCTTCGTTTCTTTGGGTCGAGATAACGTTTAAATCTTCCTTTTGAAACCAGCTAAGTGAGCCAGACTTATTCATGCCAGAAAGACTCATGAATCTGTACTTAGAGTTTATTCATTGCATGTGATCATTGTGGGGAATACCATTTCTCAACCCGCTGTACAATCAGATGACGCAGCAATTTTCAATTCCAATCTTATAAAAGAATGGCCCAGCAGAGGGCATGTTGAGCATTTTTATGGCTATTCCAAACACCTTGGTACTTGCCTCAAGGATGTTTAAGCAGTAACATGCTATATTTGCATCTGAAGTAAAATTTCCAATGTCTTCTGATGTCATATGGCAACTCTTTCAATTAAGAGAACACTAAGATATTCAGTCAAGTTCAGCCAAATAGATTTAAATAAAACAAAAATCAATCTAATTGATTACTTTAAAACCAACTACCTTGAAGATGTGAATAAATTCCCAGAATGAATAAGACCAGTGAGTTCATAGATCCTCTTTAGTGGTTACATGCTCATGGGAGTAAGGCAATAGACAGAATATAAGTATGCTAAGTTATGCCATTAATTTAATTATCTGCATACAGCTAGTCCACTGGCAGTGTTTAAATCTCGGCTAATTTTCTTTGATCACTCAAGCCACTTCAGAGTCACCTCTTATGGGTCTGAAGTGAATGCCTGCATAAAACATAAGATGAAAATGTGCTGAAAAATGCATTTCAAAGCCAACTCCAAGTGTCTTTGATAATCTGCTCTTTTGTATTATCTGTATCACTGCTTCCCGTATACTTGTATCTATAACTGAGATCTGATGCAACTCTTTCTTAGGGGACTAATAAACAGTGACCCTAAGAAATCTAAACCTTCAGTATAATAATTCTGGTGAGCACCTAGATTAGGCGGCAAATGAAATTGAATTAAAAAATTTCAAAGTTGATTTCAATATTGGAAGGAGAAAGCCAGACAGGCAAGAATATTATTTGCCTTTTAAGAATATAATTCTAATAAGAGAAAGATCATCAGCGCTTTGATAAATGACCACTACTTTAAGCATGAGTGCCCTCTATTTCTAAATACTTGACAAACTGCAATGAATGAGAAAATTGCAAGACACCAGTTCTCTTACATTTTTCTCCATCTTTTTTTCTGCCCACACATCTAAAATGTTACTCAACTCAGCTATTTATCTTCCCATCACAGGAGTTAAAAATCTTGCTTCCCCTCTCTGTTTTAATAACCCTTTGCCACAGTAGGTATCATATATGTTTACATGACACCAAAATAAATAAAAAATACTAGTTGAACAAGGCAACTGAATGTTCTACTTTTAGCCAGTTGTTTTGCTATTATGTAGGTAAGCCTGACTCTTAAATATCTCCTGAAATTATTCATCTGTATCTCTGTTGTCTTCCAAAATAATGCACTTGAAACAATTCTTCCTATTTGTAAGTGACAGCCTTGTTTTTTTCTGCCATTATATATAATAATTTAAATGGTAAACATTCAGTGTCTAGAGCCTCCCTAATTCACAGGCATCTCAGTTAGTCCCTTGGTTAAGACAAAAATAAGACATTTGTGGATAAAATAGAATCAATCTAAAGGAGGAATTCTTAGGCTGCAGTCCTTGGAGATGCACGATAGGTCATACAAAGTCTCCTTGCAGCTAAAGTATTCTTTCTTTCTTTTTTTTTTTTTTTTGGTCATGTGGCATGTGGGATCTTGGTTTCCTGACCAGGAATCAAACCTGCACCTTGTGCGTTGAAAGGGTGGAATCTTAACCACTGAACCACCAGGGAAGTACCATGGTAAAGTATTCTTGAAGTTACCAGTACATGGAGTTGATTTTTTAAAAAAACCATTCTAAATGTCAAGAGCAATGCAGTCCAATAGAACACTCTGCAATGATACAAACTTCTATCTCCATGCAGTCCAATATATATAGCCACAGCCTTTTGTGGCAGCTGAGCACTTGAAATGTGGCTAATGTGCTTGAAGAACTGAATTTTTACTTTTATTAAATTTAAACAGGCACAAGAAGTTGTTGACTACTGTATTGAACAGTTCAGCACTAGATGAACATTAACACGGGGTCACTGGGATAAACTTCATGAGGTCCATGAAGTCCTTGAAACTGTGCACATATTTGTGTGGGTTCATTTACTCTGTACATAAGTTTCATCAACGGACATGAGTTTGAGCAAACTCCAGGAGATAGTGAAGGGCATGGAAGCCCGGCATGCTATAGTCCGTGGGGTCACAAAGAGTCAGACACGACTGAGCAACTGAACAACAACAAAGTTTCATCAACGTTTCAGAAGGAACTCTGACCCCCAAAAGGTTAAGAATCATAGCAAAAGCAGAAGTAGTGCCCCTGTTTGGGTTGTATGCCTCCTAACAACATAGTTAGAACTAGAAACTTGGTGAATTTTATTGTTTTTTCAAAAATGTAATGTCTTAAGAAAACATCTGAATCCCTCGGCCAAAAAAAAAAAAAAAAAAGGCGGTGGGGGGGGATAATTTCTTAGAGTTACATTCAAGTAATGTATTATACATTTCTACAACCAACATACATTTCTCTTTTCAAAAAAACTTATTTTGAGATAATTATAGATTTATGTGCAGTTGTATGAAATAGAGATCCCATATACCATTCACCTAGTTTCCCTGAATGTTATCACCTTATGCAACTATAGTACAATATTACAACCAGGAAATTGACATTAATGCAATCCACTGAGCTTATTTAGATTTTACTAGTCTTACATGCACTCATTGCATGTTCTGGGACTTCCCTGGTGGCTCAGATGGTAAAGCATCTGCCTGCGATGTGGGAGACCTGGGTTCAGTCCGTGGGTCAGGTAGATACCCTGGAGGAGGAAATGGCAACCCACTCCAGTATTCTTGGCTGGAAAATCCTATGGACGGAGGAATCTGGTAAGCTACAGTTCATGGGGTCGCAAAAAGTCAGACATGGCTGAGTCACTTCATTTTACTTTCTATTACATGTTTTATGCAGTTTTATCACATGTGTAGGTTCATGTGATCACCACCACAGTCAAGGTTCAGAACAATTCCATCACTACATTGTTCCCTCATGTGGCCCTTTTATAGTGACACACACCTCCACCCCACACTCTTTCCTTGACTCTGCTGCTGCTGCGTCGCTTCAGTCGTGTCTGACTCTGTGTGACCCCATAGATGGTAGCCCACCAGGCTCCGCCATCCCTGGGATTCTCCAGGCAAGAACACTGCAGTGGGTTGCCATTTCCTTCTCCAATGCGTGAAAGTGAAAAGTGAAAGTGAAGTCGCTCAGTCGTGTCCAACTCTTCGTGACCCCATGGACTGCAGCCCACCAGGCTCCTCCATCCATGGGATTTCCAGGCAAAAGTACTGGAGTTCCTTGACTCTAGGCAACCATTAATCCGTTCTTCATTACTACATTTCTTCATTTCAAAAATGTTATATAAATGGGGTCATAGTGTATGTAATTTTGCAGATTGGCTTTTTTCACTCAGTGCAATTCTCTGGAGATCTGTTCATACTGTTGCATATATTCATAGTTCATTGTTTTTTATTGCTGAGTAGTATTCCATGGTATGGATGTATCACAACTGGTTAACTATTCACCTATCAAAGAACATTTGGTTTCTTTCCAGTGTGGGGCAACTATGAATGAAGCTGCTATAAATGTTCATATATATATATTTTAGTGAACATAATTTTTCATTTATTTAAGATAGAGGCCCAAGACTAGTATTGCTGAGTTATATGGTAGTTATATGTTTAATTTTATAAGAAACTCCAAGACTCTTCCAAATTTGCTATACCATTTTACATTCTTACCTACTGCGTATGTGTGATGCAGTTTCTCCACGTTCTTACCATCATTTGGTGTGGTCATTTTTTTTTAAGCCATTCTGATAGGTATGCAGTGATATCACATTGTGGTTTTAACAAACATTCCCCTAATGGCTAATAATGTTGAACATCTTTTCATGTGCTTATTTACCATTTGGATATCCTGTTTGGTGAAATGTGTGTTCTTGTCCCGGGGGAGGGAAAGCATCCCAAATAAAAATGGGTTCTTTTTACATAGGAACTTGAATAATACCAGTGGATAATATTGTTTTATAAAAGAAAGAAAATCTGTTCAATCAGGAATTTTTACTGGCTATCTGCTAAGATAGAAGCCTTAACATTAATTGATACTTACAGTGGCTCAACGTAAAGAATCCTCCTACCAGCGTAGGAGACATGGGTTCAATTCCTAGATCAGGAAGATTCTCTGAAGAAGGAAATGGTAACCTGCTCCAGTATTCTTGCCAAGAAAATCCCATGGACAGAGGAGCCTTGCGGGCTATGGTCCACGGGGTGGCAAAGAGTCAGACATGACTGAAGTGACTAAAGCACCACCACCACCACCACCATCCTGTGAAGATGTTTCTGTGGAAAAGTAGAAAAACAGAATCCAGGAACAATACTCAACTTTTTGATACCTTGACCTAGAGAGAATTGAGAGAATACAAATGAATGGAGAGATAAGAGAGCTTTTGGTTAAGTATTAGATCAGGTCATTTCATGAACATGGTTTCTAGCAAGTACCAGTACCACAAATATTTTATATCTTTGGTATGCCTTTGATGTATTTAGATATCATTTGTGGCCTTGTTTCTTGGGTCACAGCTGTATATACTCACCCAGATAAAGAGCTGTCTACTTCAGCTCAGGCAGGGCATATTAGGTCATTTCATGAACATGTTTTCTAGCAAGTACCAGTACCACAAATATTTTATCTTTGGTATGCCTTTGATGTATTTAGATGTCATTTGTGGCCTTGTTTCTTGGGTCACAGCTGTATATACTCACCCAGATAGAGAGCTGTCTGCTTCAGCTCAGGCAGGGCATATTAGGTCATTTTATGAACATGTTTTCTAGCAAGTACCAGTACCACAAATATTTTATATCTTTGGTATGCTTTTGATATATTTAGATGTCATCTGTGGCCTTGTTTAGGTCACAGTTGTATATATTCATCCAGATAGAGAGCCGTCTACTTCAACTCAGGCAGGGCAGCAGAATTACCTGCAGGCAGAACTATTACTCTCCTCTAAGAAGAGCTTGAATCAAATACCTGCAGTGGTGATTCAGGCATGCGTGCTAAGTCACTTCATTCCTGGCCAACTCTTTTTGACCCCATGGACTGTAGCCAGCCAGGCTCCTCTGTCCATGGAATTTCCCAGGCAAGAATATTGGAGAGGGCTGCCATGCCGTCCTCCAGGGGATCTTCCCAAATCAGGGATCAAACCCACTACTCTTACATCTCCTGCATTGGCAGGCGTGTTCTTTACCACCACCGCCAAATAAATGAAGACCAAATTCCTAAATACATTATTCAAGATCAATCAAGTCCTAACCTACCTTTTCTGTCCTGTCTCCCAATATTCCTCCTCTTATGCTTAAACAAACTGAAATAATGTTCCCTCAATCCCTCTACTCTTTCCTGACTCTGAGCTTCTGTTTCTGCTATATCCTTTACTAAAATATCTTCTCTCACCTTTAAAAATCCCACGTACACACCCCTCAAGGCCCTGCTCAGACAGATGCTACTTTCTCCATGAAATCTCCCCCAAATCATTAAGTCAAAAGCAAACACTCCCCCCTCTGCATTCACATAGGACTTTGTACCCCCTTCCAGCATCCATCTCTCTAACCACTCGTTTAAGTGTCTTGCCATTGCAATAACATAGATGAGTCTCAAATACATTTTACTAAGAAATCAGATGCAAAAAAACAACATACTTAGTGATTCCATTTACATGACATTCTAGAAAAGGAAAAAAAAAGCACAGGGACAGAAAACAGATGAAAGGGTGCCAGGTGTAAAGGATGGGTGCAGGGGGAGACTTGACTATAAAGGCATAGTATGCGGGATTTGAGGGAGTGATGAAACTTCTATAGTTTGTGGTAGTGGCTACATGACTATATATTTGCCAAAATTTATGGAATTGTATACTAAAAAAAAGAGGAGTTTATTGTGTGTAAATTATACCTTAACAAACACAGTAGGAAAAAATTAATACCAGCTAGTCAGCAAACTGAAGAGGTTGCCCTACAGTTCTTGCCATCCGCTTGCATGTGTGTGCTTAGGCATGTCCAACTCTTTGGGACCCCATGGGCTACATGTAGCCTGCTAGGCTCCTCTGTCCATGGAATTTTCCAGGCGAGAATATTGGATTGGGCTGCCGTTTCCTCCTTCAGGGAATCTTCCTGACCCACGGATCAAACCCATGTGTCCTGCACTGGCAGGCAGGTTCTTTACCGCTGAGCCACCTGGGAAATCCTGCCATCTCTTTACTGTTTTTCAAATGTATTCTAATGTGCCAGGCTAAAAGCTGGGGCTACAAAGAAGAAAAATACATGATCCCTTCTCTCAAGGAACTGTCTTGATGGAGAAGATATGTAAATAAATTAATGCACCATACCATGGAAGATACTATATATTGATACAGTGGAGCTATAAAGGAGACAGTGGTCGGATGGACCTAGATTGTTGAGGTCCTAGCCCTCGAAGCTTAGAAATTTCTACTCTATTCAATACACAATGAGAAGTAACATAATCATAGCTATGTTTTAGAAAGTACAGTATGGCAGTAATATGAAGGGTGACTTGGAGTGGGGCAGAGACTAAAAGCAGGGAGATCAATTAGAAGGCTATTTACAATTGTCTAGAAAATTAATATCACTTTTATTCCTTATTAGTAGGCTATCGAGATTAGACTAGGCTTTCAACTAAAGCTTTTATTGCCTATAATCTAGATGCACACAAAAAGAGGGCTCACAAAATTTTCCTTGGTGTAACTGACTCCTAGTAGATAAGATACTTAAAGGAGGGATCTGGTTGCAACTATCATAATCATAAGACTTTGTAGACATTAGAAGCTCTAAAAAATATTTATTATTCTAATGAATAAATTCAAGAATGTGTAAATTTGCTTTTAAGTCACTGAAGTTCCAAAAGAGAAATCCATAAATCCTGCATGCTCAGTGATGCTTATCGCTTAACATTTTGTATATCATTCGACAGCCCAGACGGTCAAGGTTAGCAAAACATTTTATTTTCTTAATTTGAATACTGACTGCAGTGATCAGGTGGGATTAGTCTAACACATTTTTTCCCTGGAAAGTCCATTCTTTGCTTGTTCACTGCTATGTAACACGACTTGTAGTGACAGGGCTAAGATTCTGTTTAAAAAATTAGGAAAACAACAGGCATTATAAATGTACACTAGAACTACCCTTGGGCTTCCCAGGTGGAAAGTTAAGTGAAAATTGCTCAGTCGTGTCCAACTCTTTGTGATCCCATGGACTATACAGTCCATGGAATTCTCCAGGCCAGAATCGTAGGTGGTGCTAGTGATAAAGAACTTTCCTACCAATGCAGGAGATGCAGAAGACACCAGTTCAATCCGAGTCTGGAAGATTCCGTGAAGAAGAAAATGGCAACTCACTCCTGTATTCTTGCATGGAGAACGCCATGGAAAGAGAAGCCTGGGCGGCTACAGTCCATGGTGTCGCAAAGAGTCAGACATGACTGAAACGACTTACCATGCACACACTACCCTTAAGCAATTGACTATTCCATCTATCTTGGAACTCAAAAATCTCTGCTGAAAATACCATACGTGCGGCAGAGTTGAAGGCACTGATCTGAGATAGCCTGGTTCCTGGAATGTACGTGCTGAAAAATGTTCATCCTGCCCTGAATCCAAACAAACAGAAGGTCCTAAAACCAGCAGGATGTTGGGCCCTAAACACCTTGTAGAGCCCAAACATGCTCACATCAGGTCTGTAAACAAACATCTCAACAATCTCCACCTCAGCAAAACTAAGATGTTTAATGAACTGGTGGGATTATTAAAATAAACTTGATGAACCTCTTCAAACAAATAGGAGTTCAGGCTTTCAATGTCTACTTGCTCCCTTTTTCCTCCACCACACAAAACCCAAACATTGCTAAGCCACTTCATTGCCTCTGCTAAAAGGCTTTCTGTGGCATCAGAGCTGACAACATCCAGAATATTAGGTAGTCATTGATCTCTGCATCCAAACTACTTTTCTCTAAAGAACATGAAGGATACTGATCCGATCTGCCCCCAGAGTTACACAGACACAGTTTAGAAAAGACTGTATCCACCCTCTGCTAACTAGAAGATTGGCAGTTAACGGAGAATTTATTTTATGGATTTCTGGATATGTTGTGATTCAATGGATCTGGCATTTTTTCCTTGTGATGGTTCTGTTAGTACTTTTCATCATTAAAGGTCCTCTACTTTATATAGCATGATTTGTGATAAAGTCAAACCAAAGTAAGTTTTGTAGTCATAAAATCCCCTTTTGTTGAAGATGTACATGTCTCTTGCCTGTTTTCTGTGACCGACATAACCATGACACTTATCTAATTCTGGTGTGACTGAATTTAATTACTGTGTGAATCATGAGTGGGAGACCAGCTAATTCAGTTGTCTCAACTGTGTGTTAGTACCTCATTATTATTGCCAGATGCTTGTTTACTCCCAGTTTTTGATCGATTTTGAGCTCTGGCCAGCAGCAGCTAATCCTAATGCATATTGTTGGCAGCTGTGAATTTTTGACTTTGCCCCTTGGAATACAAAGGCCACCTTTGCCCACACTTCAGTTTCTAAAGAGTAAACCTTGGCCTCGTCACTGTGCTTATGCACTACACTATAACTATGTTTATTCTTAAATTGCTTTTTAGAAGCTTCAGTTTTACTAGGAATTACCAAATCAGGCTCCTATTGAAAAGGAATCCCATTCTGTCTGTAGGTTAAAAAAAAAATACTGCCCATGTACATTTTGAAGAACTTAACCCCTCCCTAATTTAGTAAACTGATCTTCTCCATGCCTGCCAGGCCCACTCCATTCTCCAGCAATTCTGTCATTTGTCCTAGGCAGTGGCAAAATCAGATAATTTATTTTAGCTACACTAACTGATCTGGTAGGCTTTAATTTAAAGGAACACTAACTGGTTCAAAATATATCTACACAATTTTTTCATTATTATTATCCCTATTTTGTAGCTGAGAAAGAAGAAACAGAAACTTCCTCGGTGTCACGTAACCAGTCCACAACAAAGTTAAAAATAACAACAGGATCTAGTCTACTGAGTAGCACAAACAGATTGGAAATAAACCTCAGATATGTGGCCATATCTGTAGGGCTGCTGCTGCTGCTAAGTCACTTCAGTCATGTCCGACTCTGTGCGACCCCACAGATGGCAGCCCACGAGGCTCTGCCATCCCTGAGATTCTTCAGGCAAGAACACTGGAGTGGGTTGCCATTTCCTACTTCAACTCATGAAAGTGAAAAGTGAAAGGGAAGTCGCTCAGTTGTGTCTGACTCTTTGCGACCCCATGGACTGCAGCCCACCAGGCTCCTCCATCCATGGGATTTGCTAGGCAAGAGTACTGGAGTGGCGTGCCATCGCCTTCCCCGATCTATAGGGCACTATTCATTAAAAACATTTTCCCCAAGCAGTTCTTTTTCTTTCTTTTAATATACAGAAATCTCTTGTGTTCACAGATTTAATTCTTTGAAAGTCATCTTATTAGAAACCTAAAAAGAGAGAGAGAGAGAGAAAAGATTACATGAGAACAGATTAATTTCCCAAGTATTTGGTTGAACAAAAATTTCTTTCAAGTTTTTCTGTAAGATTTTATGGGAAAACCCAACAAATTTTTTGGCCAAGCCGATAATGTTGTCCAGGTGAGGGTAAAAATCACTCACATCCATCATTCTCTCCAAGCACCTCCCTTGTCCAACTTTCCCCTTGGAACCATTGCTGACCCCATGCCTTGGGCTCTTCCCTACTCATATCCATTTTTTAGCAATCTGAGATCCCCACAGTCATCCCCCCAAACTCAAGATAGCTAGCTTGATTTCCCCTTCCCCATAGCAATCAACTTGTCACAATTCATTTCCAATTTTTTTCACTGCCCTTATCAGTATGATTCCTTTCTGTACTAGTTTTCATCAGTGAACAGAAAATACCATTTCCACACATAACACGTGTTCAAGCACTCCTCTCCACACAAGCACAGGGGCCAGTGTGTACAACTCGATGTAGACATTTATAAAGGATGATGAAGCACTTGACTAAATGGACTGTCATTATCTTTGTTATCTAGGATTTTTAGGGCTGCTCAGCAAGAAATCAGTGCACTCTGGTGAAAGGGTTCTTAGTAGGTTGAATGTGTTACTGGATCGGACTGAAAAACAACAAATCTTCCCCCCTTTTAGTAAGACCCTCACTATGTATGTGGAGAAGTACAGCAAAGTGAAAATGGCATAGAATTTGGAGTCAAATATAACTCCCATGTGAATTCCAACTCTGCCACTTATTAGCTGTGTGACCTTCAGCAAAAAACTTCACTTTTCTGAGCCTCATTTTTCTCATCTGAAAATAACAGGATTTTATTACTTGTTGTAAGAATCAAATGATATAATTAATACGTGTAAAGTGTCTGGCACATAGTAAGTTCTCAATAAATGTGTTTCCTTCCTACTCCTACTTTGGCAGGTAGTTTATGGAATGAAAAGTCGTACAAGAAGAGTGTAGTTTTGTTCTAAGACATGGAGTCAAATTCTAATTCGATCATTAGGTTATTCCCTAATGGGTGACCTCAGTGAGTTACTTAACCTGAGCACACATTTCTCCTCTGGTAAGATGTAGCATATAATGCTTAACACATGGCTATGACATGTCTGGCTCCTGGCAGGTTCTCAGTGGTAGCTATTACTGTTACAGGCATGAGAAGACTGTTCTTAGATTCAGATATAGCACACCTACCTGTTGTAAAGCCCCTCTCTGAAATTCTGTCTTTCCTTTGAGTGCATGAAATCTTTGTTTAAAAAAAAAATCCATTGTTTTCTAATGGTTGTATACCCGCTTGAGCTGATTGAAATTTACCTGCACTTGTAGGTCATGGGACATAATTTGAAAGCATGCCACAGCACCACATTTGGGGTTTAGGGTTCTGCTTCGTTTGGCTGTTTGCTCTCTCTGCACTGCCATCTTCTTCTTGGTATCCAAAGGGCAACTGCCTCAAGTGGAAATTTATGGCCATACATTCTCTGCACCTATATTATCGAGCTGTTTGGCTACCGCATGGATTTGATGCCAGGTCATCAGTTGTCCAAGATAGTTCTCTGCCACTTATTTAATGGTAAGAAGGCAGATGTGGCGTCTCATTTCCTGGAGACATGTTAAAGGCTGAATGCTCTTGTCCATCTCTGCACCACCACAGAAACTCCATGTGACTGGAAACTTAATCAGCTGCTGTGGTGCCCTGCTGTTGCAGAGCAGTATGCTGCTCTGCTTACCAGTTCATCATTAGATAGGCACTGCTCAGGGTGGCTTTCAGTTCAGTGTTGCTGATATACATATTTGGCAAGGCTAGCCTTTGCAGTAGGATTTGAGGAGTTGAAGAAGACTCCTGGCCCAACTATGTCTCTGTCACTGGTCACAGTGACTGAAATGCATGCAAGAAACTTTTCACATGAACTTTCCTTCTTGGGTGTAAGGCAGTGTTAGAATGCAAATACCCCTCTCCAGAGGAAAGATACTGGGTCATTATTGGCTATTTATATTTAAAGTCAGAAGTACACTGAAATCCTAACTCTATTACTAGCTATATGAGTTTATGGAGTCGCTAATCCTCTCTGCAAAGAGTTGACTCATTGGAAAAGACTCTGATGCTGGGAGGGATTGGGGGCAGGAGGAAAAGGGGACGACAGAGGATGAGATAGCTGGATGGCATCACTGACTCGATGGACGTGAGTTTGAGTGAACTCTGGGAGTTGGTAATGGACAGGGAGGTCTGGGGTGCTGTGATTCACGGGGTCGCAAAGAGTCAGACACGACTGAGCGACTGAAATGAATTGAACTAAATCCTCTCTGAAACAGTATTTTTTTTTCTTCTGAAAATAAGGACAATAGCAGACTTCCCTGGTGGTCCAGTGGTTAAAACGCTGTCTTCCAAGGCAGGGGGTTGGGTTCCACCCGTGGTGAGGGAACTAAGATCCCACATGCCAAAGGTGCAGCAAAAAAGTTTTGTTTATTTTTAATGAAAATAAGGATAATAATGGAGGGTTGTGAGAATTTAATGAAATAATGCATGTAAAGAGCATAGTAAATGCTCAATGAAAAATAGCTCTTATTAGCCTTGGAGACAGTAGGACCTGGAAGAAATACATCTAGAACTGGTAAACTCAGTTTGAGAGCCAGGAAAAGGTGAAGTCTGGTACAGGGAAACTGCTCATAGCGAAGACCCTGGTGGAGTGCTGATAATACAGCTAGGGAAGAACATGGAAACTCTGGGGAGCTGGGGTAGGAAGAATTGGATGGGAGGAAGAGGAAAGACTGAAGCAAAATTATAGTATATCTCTAGGAACTTTCCAACAAGAAAAGCATAGTACTATCCAGGATGCAGTGTGCTGGGAAGTAGTAAGCTCTGGCACTGGGAGTGTTCAAGCAGAGGCTGGGTGCTGGCTACCTGTCAGGAATACTCTAGTTTACCCCAGAGTAGACTACAAATCACCTGGGAATTTTGTTTAAATGCAGATTCTGATTCAGCAGGTCTGGGTGGAACCCGAGAGTCTTCACTTCTCAGGAGCTCACTGACAATACTGATACTCCCGATCAACAGATCTCACTCTTAGTAGCAAAGGCTCTGTTGCAGTTTGAAGAGAAATCATAGTGAGACAGAGGGATTTGGTTAGGGAAGGCCAGAGAGTTACCCAGTCAAGGCTCCATAAAGTGGGAGCACTCTAATGCAGTCAGGATCTACAGTCTGGTCCTTAGCTTCAAAAGCTTTGCAATATGACTGGTAGTATAACCAGAGCCTGGGCTCCTGGAGACTGACTCATGCTTAACCAAATTCACAAGAGACCCATATACAAGTCAGAATGCCAACTGATTAATTTCTAATGAGAAGTATAATTTCCAAGAGGAACAGATACTAGTGTTTTCTGATCAGTGCATTATCGCCCTGTAGGCATATTTACATGAGGAGCTAAATGATAATAAGAAGGTTGCTTGGTAAGGGTGGAATCATAGCAAGGAGACGTCATAGGATGATTTTAACAGTTCATGTTATCAGTCTATGATACTCTGATACCTCTATCTCCACCACTGGACTAGAATGGTCTAGGGTGAGGGTGTTAGCCTCAATACCAAGTCTGTTTTACCCTCATACAATTCGGATGATATATGTAAGCCTAGGTCTGGTAATATCATTCACTTGATCCACTTCAATATAAATTTACAATCTAAACTCATCATTATGAAAAGTTTAAAATATAGAGAAAAGTTGAAAAAATATTATAGCAAGCACCTAGATACACACCAACTAGATTCAACAATTATTATCATTTTGCCATATTTACTTTATGTCTCTGTATGCACACATGTGCATTGAGCCTACACTGTTTAACATAGATTGCTGAACTCTTCATGCTCCGGCACAACCCATTTAACCTGCTCCACTCCTCTTGGCGCCCCCTTTGCTCCCCAGACATACCTAACTATTGAATGGGAGTTTCCAAATGTTCCCTGCTATTTATTATCTATTGCCTATGTCTGAATATCCTTATTTTCTTTTTCCTTAATTAATTCTATTTGTCATAAAGACAGCCATGCCCATATTGCATCCTATACTCTTCTCAGTGATAACATGGATTGCACTATGCTGTTATTTGCTTGCCTCTCTTCGTGGTTCACATGGTAAAGAATCTACCCACAATGTGGGAGACCCGGGTTCAATCCCTGGGTAGGGAAGATTCCCTGGAGAAGGAAATGGCAACGCACTCCAGTATTCTTGCCCAGAGAATCCCATGAACAGAGGATCCTGTTAGGTTATAGTCCATGGCATCGCAAAGAGTCGGATGCAACTGACTAACACTTTGACTTTCTTACTAAACTATGAACTCCTTGAGGGCAGGGACTGTTTAATTTTCCCTATATACCTGTACCTCTCAAGGGTCTTGTGCTTAGCAGGTGTTCAGTAATCAGAAAATCCAACTGCCAGCTGGACAGTTCTACCTAGTTACATCATGGGTACCTTGAATTCAACATGTCTAAACTGAAATAATTTCTCTTCCTACCAACTCTAGATATTTAAAACCCTCCTCCTGATTAAATGACATTCAGTCTTCCAAGTCAAAAACCTCAGAGCAGTCCCTAACTCTTCCCTCTCATTCATCCTCCAAACAAGTCTTATTGACTCTACCTCCAAAATACACTATAATCTGTCCATTTCTCTTTATGTCCACTACCTATTTAGTCTGGGCCACCTTCACTTCTCACCTGGAGAGCACTGGGTTCCCTGCAGACAGAGTATTCCCTGCAGGAGACGCTTGTCTCCTCCAAATTTTTATTCACAGAGAAGCCACAATGATCACTAAAATTCAGATCTGATTTTATTACTCCCTGCTTAAACCCTGATTATATTACTCCTTGCTTTTGGATCAAGTTCAAACTCCTTAACTTTACCCAAAGGACTCTCAAGAACTGACTCCTTTGAACCTCTATAACTTTATCTCTTGTACTCCGGTTCCAAATGCTTGGTGTTTATAGTGTTTATAGAATCTGTAGTACTTGTTGTTTCTCAACATTTTCAGTTTCATGCGTCAATGCCTTTTCTTTATTGTTCTCTGTCTAGAAAGGCTGACACTTTCAAAATCAGCACAATTGTAACCTCCTCTGGCAAGCTTTTCTTAACTTCTCAGTCTGAGTTAGTTCCTCTTCTCTAACACCCACTACTGCCCTACACCTACCTCTAGCATATCTCTTACACTATATACATCCAGCACTGTATACATAGTACAATGATCAGTTTTCTTGTTTGTCTCATCAAAAATAATTTATGAGTTTTCTGAGAGCAGAGTTAATGTCTAATTTTTTTTTATCCCAATGCTTAGCCCATGATTGACATATAGGAGATTGCAGTAAATATTTAAGAAAAGACAGAATGAATATTAATAAACATCTCTCCAAACTTCATTATTGTAAACACTTCATAAAAGATCTCTTTTCTTTTGAACACATTGTTTCCTCAAAGTACCATAGAGTTGTTTGTCACGCAAGTAATACTGATTGAATGTTGAGTGCCCTTTACCAGCAATTTCAGACAATTTCTAGAATCATACCATTTCTTTAGATGGCAGATGCTATACTTTTATTTTACTCTAGGTAATTTTTATCTAAGAGAGTAACATAATCAGTAGTTGGGGGTGGCATGCTATTGGTCCCATATACTTCCCTTGACCTCTGAAGTCTCTTTCAACACCTACAGTTCATGGTTCACAAAATTGCCTGTTTATTTGGATTCTAGGTGCTGTTTAGTTATGGTATTAATTTTCCTCTAGGTTTCTTTCAAACCATAAGGGTATCAAGTGCAGAACTGTCCCATGCTTAATCTTTGTGAATAATATTGATTAAGTAAACGTTGGGCCATGGGTGTGAAATGATTGATTAGGAGCCTAACAAATGTTGGGCTGGATAAAGTAAATTATATTTATTTGAACTGAAAAAATTGTTAAAACTAAACATTCTGAACATTACTCTCCCTGATTATTACCTCAAAGTAACAACCTTTATATTCTTTAAAAAGTATTGGGTCCCTGACTGTTTCATAATAATAGTATTTAACAAATATAATTTTTATTTCTGCTAATGAGGTGGTTTCTTTCAAACCATAAGGGTATCAAGTGCAGAACTGTCCCATGCTTAATCTTTGTGAATAATATTGATTAAGTAAACGTTGGGCCATGGGTGTGAAATGATTGATTAGGAGCCTAACAAATGTTGGGCTGGATAAAGTAAATTATATTTATTTGAACTGAAAAAATTGTTAAAACTAAACATTCTGAACATTACTCTCCCTGATTATTACCTCAAAGTAACAACCTTTATATTCTTTAAAAAGTATTGGGTCCCTGACTGTTTCATAATAATAGTATTTAACAAATATAATTTTTATATTCTGCTAATGAGGTGAAAGCCTCTCAGTCCTGTCTGACTCTTTGCGACCCCATGGACTATACAGTACATGGCACTCTCCAGGCCAGAATACTGGAGTGGGTAGCCTTTCCCTTCTCCAGGGAATCTTCCCAACCCAGGGATCCAACCCAGGTCTCCCACATTGCAGGCAGATTCTTTACCAGCTGAGCTACAAGGGAAGCCCTATACTCTGCCAAGCACAGTTCTAAGGGCTTTATATGTATGAACTCATTTGGTCATCTGGACAAGTCTCTGAGGTAGGTACTATTATCACCCCCATTTTATAGATGATGAGGAATGAGGCACGGAGAAGTAATTTTGCCAAGGTTGAAGGTTATCCATGTGTCAGACACCAGAAGTATTAATTCAGTTTAATCCATGCTTATTTATTGAGCACATACTAACAGGGTAAATGAAAATTGTATACTTAAAATAAGGAGAAATCTTAACGCCAAAGTGCCATGAGCGAATTGTCAAGGTGAATCAGGCTCATTTTTGTTAGTGGGCAATGGAGAAAGATTGTGTAGTTAAGGTCATGAGTTGGCGGAGACATATCCGGTTGGGTAAATCTGGTTTGGGGAAGATGGAAAAGGCTTAGTTTCGAGGAGTATGAAAACAGTCATTCTTTTTTTGAGAGCTAAGATTAGGTTTAGAAGGGGCATCTAATGCAGTAGATTTAGGATGAGGTAAGGGTAAAAGAAAATACACAGGTATGATGCCTGTTTAGAGCAGGAAAGGAAAAAATTAAAAAAAAAAAAAAGATAATGAGTTCTTCTTGCCCCCCCCCCACCCCCCA
>SJYC01072214.1:0-19505 GCA_006408675.1 Madoqua kirkii
GAATATGCTATCTAGGTTGGTCATAACTTTTCTTCCAAGGAGTAAGTGTCTTTTAATTTCATGGCCGCAGTCACCATCTGCAGTGATTTTGGAGCCCAGAAAAATAAAGTATGACACTGTTTCCACTGTTTATCCATCTATTTCCCATGAAGTGATGGGACTGGACGCCACGATCTTTGTTTTCTGAATGTTGAGCTTTAAGCCAACTTGTTCACTCTCCTCTTTTACTTTCATCAAGAGGTCCTTTAGCTCCTCTTCACTTTCTGCCATAAGGGTGGTGTCATCTGCATGTCTGAGGTTATTGATATTTCTCCCAGCAATCTTCATTCCAGCTTGTGTTTCTTCCAGTCCAGCGTTTCTCATGATGTACTCTGCATAGAAGTTAAATAAGCAGGGTGACAACATACAGCCTTGATGTACTCCTTTTCCTATTTGGAACCAGTCTGTTGTTCCATGTCCAGTTCTAACTGTTGCTTCCTGACCTGGATACAGATTTCTCTAGAGGCAGGTCAGGTGGTCTGGTATTCCCATCTCTTTCAGAATTTTCCAAAGTTTATTGTGATCCACACAGTCAAAGGCTTTGGCATAGTTAAACATAGCTCAAGGCAATTACCCTGAACGCTTTGTGCAGAGTTCAGAAACAGAAAACTTAATCTCTCCCCAACTGTCCAGTAGGGCTGTGATACTCTACCAAAAGGGTTCATATTATTTCTTTATGGAGCATTTGAGATCATCTAAAAAAGTGAAGAGCACAAGTTGGTTGGACATATACCAGTTAACACCCTGAACACATGTCCATATATTTTAACCAAAACAAATTGAAAAGAAATTGCATAGGAAAATAATTGTGACATTAGTTTTTTTTAAGCTTATAACATTTATTTTTTTTTAATTTATAATATTACCCCAGTTATGCTTTTGCTTATATGTAAACAAATTGAAGTGTAGGCATTTAATAGGACATGACAACCCTGGCTTCCCATGTGGCTCAGGGGTAAAGAATCTGCCTGCCAATGTAAGAGAATTTCTCGCAGGAGACGGGGGCTCCATCCCTGGCTTGGGAAGATCCCCTGGAGTAGGAAATGGCAACCTACTCTGGTATTCTTGCCAGGGAAATCCCATGGACAGAGGAGCCTGGGGGCTATAGTCCATGGGGTCGCAAAAAGTCAGACACAACTGAGCTACTGAGCATGCACACACATACGTAAAAACTCAAAAGTTATTATCTTTTGCTGCTTTTAGAAGAAGCTGCACATCCTGAGGGGTTGAGTTTCCAGATTAGATGTCAAGACTGGAAACTTCTTAGCTCTTGAAATGTTAAATAGTCTATGCTGGGTCTCAAGCCTCAGAATTTGGCCATCTTAGAGATGGAGTTGTTCAGATGAACCTTAAATACTGCAATACAAATGACTGGGAAGGAAAGGCTGGCTATTTCTAAGCTTTAGAGGAGATCATGACCTGATTTGGGGATGGACAAGCAGCAATTAAAAGAGTAAAAGGGTCCTCAGGATCACGAGAAAAGGACAAAAAGTTTGCAAATATCTTCAATGAGTGACCTAGATGGCAAATCTAAGTGTGTTCGAAGAGCAAGCAGGAACAGTGGGACCTCCAAACAGGGGTGTGGGGCAAGGGCCCTGGAGGCAGGTCAGGAAGCTCTGTGGCTCTGGAAGCCCTAGCAAGTCCCCACGTGGAACAGGGCAAAGGACTCTGGTAGACAATCTCTAAATAAACTAAAGAACAGAAGCTCTTTCTGATTTCTGGATCACAGAAATGCTTCCATTCTGGTCCAGCCTAAAAAAGAGGGGAGCAGATGCAGAAAATAACCAAGATTGGACCTCAGCCGTAATGGACAAGAACAGAGTCAAATGAAATTTGATTGTACCCAGTATTAAGAATGGAGAAGGCAATGGCACCCCACTCCAGTGCTCTTGCCTGGAAAATCCCATGGACAGAGAAGCCTGGTTGGCTGCAGTCCATGGGTTCGCTAAGAGTTGGACACGACAGAGTGACTTCACTTTCCCTTTTCACTTTCAGGCATTGGAGAAGGAAATGGCAACCCACTCCAGTGTTCTTGCCTGGAGAATCCCAGGGATGGGGGAGCCTGGTGGGCTGCTGTCTTTGGGTCGCACAGAGTCAAACATGACTGAAGCAACTTAGCAGCAGCAGCAGCAGCGGCAGTATTAAAAAATGTGAAGGACTTCCCTGGCAGTTCAGTGGTTAGGACTCAATGCCTTCACTAAAGAGGGCACAGGTTTGATCCCTGGTCAGGGAACTAAGATTCCCACATATGGTGTGGCCAAAAAAAAGAAAGAAACATGATATACTTTCATGTGAAAAGCAATTTAGACCTCTCTCTCTCTCATATACACACACAGGCATGCACACACATACATATAAACACACGTGAAGAAAAGAAGAAAACATACTATAACTATTAACAATTGTTATTTATATGCTATTAAATTATGGCTGACAGTGTTTAGTTTTTCGGAATTTTTTTTTGCAGTGAATATATGTTAACTTCAAAAGTGCAAAATATGAGGGAAAAAGCAGAACCTAATTAGAAAACATAAAGCAAAAACCCAAAGTATATCTTACTCCCCAGCAGTACCTCTTGATCCGTAATCAGGCGCCATGGCTCCAAGCAACATTCAATGAGTGAGTTTATATGGTCAAAAATAGAGCAAGAAGACACAGCCAAAATAGTTCTCCTAAGTAGAGAAGAACTAGCTGCCCAGTGTTTACAAATTTTGGCATAAACAGTGTAACAGCTCTTACATGCTTACTATCTGTTTTCATTACTTTCAAAAGATGGAAGATTACTCTGAAGCAGACTCTAGAAATGTGTCTTTACTCATATTTCAGTAAAATTAAGCTTTCTATGAAATAAAGAAAACAAATGAAACACTTGGAAAGAGCATCTATTTTACATTTTCATCTCTGGAAAAGGTAAACTCTACAGTGAGGCAGAAGGAAGGAGTGAAAATAGGTCAAGATATTGTTTTTAAAAAAAGAAGAAAGAGGAAGAATTAGTGACGTATTGAGTAGCAACTATAGTTTGGTGCTTAAATGCACTAAATTAGCTAAATCTTTTTAGGTGTTGTTGAAGTGGGTGAGCATCTTTTATGAAAGTGATATGTCCAACTCATATTATGAACCAAAAAAAATACAAACTTCTTTCTCTGAGTCTCCAGCAGTGAAAAAGATGAAACAGTGCAGAGGAAATAAAATATTCTCTTTCATCAAGCTGTGGAAAGTTGAGGGCAGGGGTGGTAAAGAGATTGGGACCAAGGCAGAAAAATATGACTGAGTGGCTTCTGACTAGATCAACTGAATTGTTAAAAGTATTGAATCAGGGCAGCTTAACCATGGGGGGAAAAATACTGATTTAGTCATTTCTCCAGAGAAACAAAATCAATAGTTTGTTGAGAGAGAGAGATTTGTTTTAAGGAATTGGTCCACATAATTTGGAGAGCTAACAAGTTCAAAGTCTACAGAGCAGGTTGTCAGGTTGGAGACCCATGGAACAGCTGATGCTGCAGATAGAGTCCGAAGTCAGCCTCAAGACTGAGTCCTCCCTCCTCAGGAGACCTCGGTCTTTATTTTAAAGCCTTCGACTGATTGCACAAGCCTCACCCATATTGTGGAGAGTAATCTGCTTTACTCAACTGTCTACTGATTTAAATGATAATCACATCTAAAAGCTACCTTCATAGCAACTTCCAGACTGATGTTTGGATATCACTAGCCTAGTCGGAGACTGCAGTGGCAACCCACTCCAGTACTCTTGCCTGGAAACTCCCATGGATGGAGGAGCCTGGTAGGCTGCAGTCCATGGGGTCGCTGAGTCAGACACGACTGAGTGACTTCACTTTCACTTTTCACTCTCATGCCTTGGAGAAGGAAATGGCAACCCACTCCAGTATTCTTGCCTGGAGAATCCCAGGGACAGAGGAGCCTAGTGGGCTGCCATCTATGGGGTTGCACAGAGTTGGACATGACTGAAGCGACTTAGCAGCAGCAGCAGCAGCCTAGTCAAGTTAACACACAAAATTAACTATCACAAAAACCAAGCAAACAAATATAGAGAGAGCCCAAGAGAAAATAAAAGATGACTGAATTAGAGAATGAAGCAGTATATCATGAATGCAATTTTTCCTAAGCATACTATTCATTTGGTTGGATGGCATCACCAACACAATGGACATGGGTTTGGGTGGACTCCAGGAGTTGGTGATGGACAAGGAGGCCTGGCGTGCTGCAGTTCATGGGGTCGCAAAGAGTCGGACATGACTGAGCAACTGAACAGAATTGAACTGATAGTAGATGGAAGTTGAGCTTCTTTTTAAAAAGAAAGGTGTCAGATTCCATCTGCTTTCTGATCAAGTGAATGTTTTAAAGTATCTTTTCTCTGAGTCAGCTTTCACTATGATGGTCTGTTTTTCAGAAAAGACCATTAATTCCTATGGTTATCTTGTTCTTGTGATAAATTTAGATTATACTTGAGTTTCAACCAAGACCCTTAGCCCACACTTAACCTTATTTTCTTCGTTTCTCTAACTGCAAACTTTGTCAACAAGTTTGTCAACTTTGTCAACAAGTTTGTCAACTCTGTCAACAAATTCAATAAGTCACTTTTTCTTCCTCTACTATTCTCACTGTGTAGCCATATTTATTTTTTTCTCATCTACAATGATTTTCCCTTTTTTTCTGCCTATTCACCAAACATACCAATCTTTGACAGATCAAAATAAGCTCCACCTAGTCTATCATTCAAGTTCATCTATGAATTCTCTGACTATTCTTGCCAACAGTAAGTGCTCAGTAAGTCTCTCTTTACTAAATACATAATATAACAGTATAAATTATACTTTTGCAACAAAGTCAATTTTATTCTTTTTTTCCTATATTTTGGTGATACAAAAAGAGGAACAATAAACATGTCATCCAAGGAACTGCATTCTTGTCCAATGAGAACACAAATGATTTATAGTTACAGAATTGCACAATTTTATTTTCAATAAACAAAATCTACTGAACCCATCTAATAAATATGTACCAAGAACTGGGCTGGGCTCTTGAGATAAATGAGAAATGTGATCACATTCCAGTAGGGAAAAATAAAATGAAACAAAAACTAAATGTATTTTCAATGTAACATATATACAACATAACTCCAATAATGAGAGGAATGGTTAGAAATCATCTCAGTTTCTTATTTTAAAGCTGAAGACATCAAGGCTCAGAAAGAAGAAAAGCCTTGCCCATGGTCATTGATACATTTAGGTAGTATCACCTGGGACTGAACTCCAAGCCATTCATTGGTTGCTTCAGCTAATTTCAGTCTATGGAAAGAAAAATGTCTATAGAGAGAAGGGTCACCCAAATAGCACAGAAAATCAGTGCAGCTCCAGATTCCACCTGAAAAACATCTTATGTAAATCTCAGACTAGGAACTTTTTTTTTTTGGTAGAGAAATGACCCAGCCAAAATGGTAGAGCATTAATCTCACCATCAAGGAAGGCCCTGACATCACTGAGATCTTTACCACCAGTGAGTGGCAATTATTTTGTAGGAGAGGTCCATGTCCAGGGAATTGATTCTCCAGTGTATATGAATATCCCCTACTAGCCCCACTTGAAAATGGGAGCTGTGCTCTTGCCTGCAGTGGAGGCCACAATGGCCCAATCGAACAGCCTCTCTTCATGCATAAACATGACTCCTGCCATCACTAATGGGAAAAGGTTCCACAGTGCTACAGAAAATAGAGCCCACAGTCTTGTGATAAATCTGTCAAATGTGACATGCTCTGTGTGAACAGCAGCTCTGTGGCTGATGAAATGAGCGACCCGGTGTACAGTACAGAAATGTGTCAAAGCACTTTGATGCAGACAGCGCATTTGAAGCTCCAGGAGACAGATCAGGACTCAGCATATGAGTTATTAGAAGGAACCCAGATACAAACATTAACAAACCACTCTCATTAACATGCCCTTCACTTCCCTTCCCTCCTTTCCTTCTCTTGGTCACCCTCCTAGACTTGTAAGTCTGGACAAGGTTCTCTATCATGCTGAGCTGACAGCACCACTTATCTGTGGTTTGGGTGGATGAGATACAGACCTATGCCCAATCTCTGGCTGTCCTTTAACACTAGACCACAGGACAGGCTGTGCCTGACTTTTAAATACTCACAGAACAAGGCTCTCTCTCCCCTGAGGCTCCCCTGACACTCTTTTTACCTCTTTCCTGTACCACGTTGTGATACAGTGACATAATAAGAAATAAACTTTTGGTCTTTGTTCCTGGTTCTTGGTGCAGAGCTCCTAAAACCCTTGGAATTTCTTTTTTCTTTCTTTCTTTGTTTTTTGGCCTCATGACATGTGGGATCTTAGTTCCCCAACCAGGGATAGAACCTGTGCCCCCTGCATTGGAAACATGGAGTCTTAACCACTGGACCACCAGGGAAGTCCCAACCCTTGGAATTTCTTGAGTGAATAATTTCTTACCATGAATAAGCCCCTTTTAACTACATCTGTATATATGCTAATGAGGTGACTCCTGGAGGGTGGGGGCTGGTTACCAGGGGAATCAACCACATGACTAGATGTTTAGAATTATTCTCCCATCCCAAAACCCCTGGGGGTTTAATGACCAATGGCCAATGATTTAATCAATTATGACCTCATAGGAGATCTTCAGTGAGAACCCCTAAAGGACAGAGTCATGAGAGCTTCTGGGTTGGTGAACATATAAGGTACTGGGAGGGTAGTTTGTCTGGATGGGGCATGGAGGCTCTGTGCCCCTTCTCTGTCCTTTGCTCTGTGCATCTCTTCCATTGGGTTGTTCCTGAGCTGTTTTCTTTATAATAAACCAGGTGTTGTTTAGTCGCTAAGTTGTGTCTGACACTTAGCAACCTCATGGACAGCAGCCCGCCAGGCTCCTCTATCCATAGGATTTCCCAGGCAAGAATCCTGGAGCAAGTTTCCATTTCCTTCTCCAGGGGATCAAATCCACATTTTCTGCATTGCAGGTGGATTCTTTACCACTGAGCAACCTGGAAAGTCCATAATAAACCAGTAATAGTAAGTGTTCCCCTGAGCCCTATAAGCCATTCTAGCAAATATGGAGCAAAGGAAGGGGCTTTGGGAACCTTGATTTATAGCCAGTCAGTCAAAAGTACAGGAAGCCTGAGACTTCCCTGGTGGTGAAGAGTCGCTGCCGATGCAGGGGATGCCGATTCAATCCCTGGTCTGGGAAGATCCCACATGTCTCGGGGCAACTAAGTCCAGGCACCACGACTACTCAGCCTGAGCTCTGGAGCCCACAAGCCACAACTCCTAAGCCCAGGTCATGCCATACTACTGAAGCCCAGAGCCCATGCTCCTAACAAGAAAAGCCACCAAGATGAGAAGCCCATGCATTGAAACTAGACAGTGCCTCCGCTCACTGCACTAAAGCCCAAGGGCAGTGATGAAGACCTAGTGTAGCCAAAAACAATGTTTTTAATTAAAAAAGTATAGGAAGCCTGGACTTGTAATTGACATCTCAAGTAGAGGGGGCTGGTCTTGTGGCATTGAGCCCTTAACCTGTGGGGTCAGTGCCAGCTCTGGGTATATAATGTCAGGATTGAACTAAATGGCAAAATACTAAATTGGTGTCTGTAGAGAACTGAGGAACTGCTTGGTGTGAAAAAATCCAAACATTTGGTGTCAGAAGCATGGCGAGGAGTAAGAAAATAGCTTTTCCTTTACAGTACCCAGGGCCCTCTTACCACTCTATAAGCCACGCCGAAGAACTGATGCTTTTGAACTGTGGTGCTGGAGAAGACTCTTGAGAGTCCCTTGGACTGCAAGGAGATCCAACCAGTCCATTCTGAAGGAGATCAACCCTGGGTGTTCTTTGGAAGGAATGATGCTAAAGCTGAAACTCCAGTACGTTGGCCACCTCATGCGAAGAGTTAACTCATTGGAAAAGACTCTGATGCTGGGAGGGATTGGGGGCAGGAGAAGAAGGGGACGACCGAGGATGAGATGGCTGGATGGCATCACTGACTCGATGGACGTGAGTCTGAGTGAACTCCAAGAGATGGTCATGAACAGGGAGGCCTGGCGTGTTGCGATTCATGGGGTTGCAAAGAGTCAGACATAACTGAGAGACTGAACTGAACTGAACTGAAGGAACAACAGGGTCCTGTCTGAGCCCCCACCTCTTTGCCATCTGCCCCATGGCCTTAAGCTTCAATTTCCTTTCTCTTTTACCCTGTTTGTTCTCCTGCGGAGCCTAACTAACAAGACTGAAAAAAAAAAGAAGATAACACCATCCCAGAAAAGGTAAATGTACTGCAGCCACGGCCACCTGTATAAAAGTCTCTTCAGGTACAGGAACAGAAAGTACCTTCCAAAGATGTGAAAGATGAGTGAAAGAGCAAGCGGAGGGAGGAAGGCAGATGCACACGCAGGTGACATTTCAGCTCTGCTTCAGCTAAACCGCATTATCGCTACCAGCTTGAGGTTGGCATCTCTCACACACTTCTGGGAAAGAGTCCTTGCAAGTGATTCACAAAAATAAATTACAAAGGCAATCTGAAAAAGTCCTTGAAGACTTTTTTTTAGATATTTATTTATTTTTGTTAATCCATTTATTCATTAACATAAACTATACTTAAGAGCTCACTGTGTAGATATAGTGCCAGACTCCAGCAGCTTAATGTCTATGGGAGACATCTTTTCCATCCTTAAAGGAATTTATAGTCTACAATCAGGGTCCATACACTTTTTCTTAAAAGACCACATAATGGAATTCCCTATTGGTCCAGTGGTTAGGACTCAATGCTTTCACTGCTGAGGGAGCAGGTTCAAGCTCAGATGGGGGAACTATAAGATCCCGTTAAGTCATACAGTGTAGCCAAATTTTAAAAAAAGAAAGAAAAAAGACCAGATAGTAAACATTTTAAGCTTTGCAGGTCATTGTGTTTCCATCATAACACCTCAATCACCATTGTAGCACCTAAGCAGCCATAAATATCTAAGTGTGACTGTGTTCCGATAAAACATTTTCTATGGACACTGAAATTTGAATTTTGTATACTTTTTACATATCACACAATATCAGTCTTCTTTTGACTTTTTGCAGCTACTTAAAAATATAGGAGGGTCCTCCTTGATGGCCCAGTGGTTGAGAGCCTGCCTACCGATGCAGAGGACATGGGTTCCATCCCTGGTCCAGGAAGATCCCACATGCCATGCACTGCAACCAGTGAAGCCCACGCTCGAGAGCCCGTGTCCTGCACCAAGAGGAGCCGCTGCAGCGAAAAGCCTGAGCGCTGCACCAAGGAGTAGCCCCCAGTCACCGCAATTAGAGAGAATGCTGCACAAAGCAAAGAGGACCCAGCGTAGCCACACACAAAAAACAGGTCACCTCACCCAGTTACCCGGGAGAATAATTTTTCACCTAGTAATTATAATAACAGCTGCTGCCAGTACTCTTGCCTGGAAAATCCCATGGACAGAGGAGCCTAGAAGGCTGTAGTCCATGTGGGGTCGCTGAGGGTTGGACATGACTGAACGTTTTGACTTTCACTTTTCACTTTCATGCATTGGAGAAGGAAATGGCAACCCACTCCAGTGTTCTTGCCTGGAGAATCCCAGGGACGGGGGAGCCTGGTGGGCTGCCATCTATGGGGTCACACAAAGTCGGACACAACTGAAGCCACAGAGTCATGTCCAACTCTGTGCGACCCCATAGAGGGCAGCCCACCAAGTTCCCCCGTCCCTGGGATTCTCCAGGCAAGAACACTGGAGTGGGTTGCCATTTCCTTCTCCAATAATAACAGCTATGACCTCCTAATTCATACTCGGCATTATGCTAAGTGCATTCCGTATATAATTCTCACACAGCACCCTGAGCTAAGCAGTGCTGTTCTTTTTAGTTTACGGATAAGGAAAGTTAGGATTGAGAGAGTAGCTTGTCCACAAACCCACTGCTAATCAATGATGAATCTAGGGTTTGAACTTCAGTCTGTCTGATTTAACTACAGAGTTAATGACTACACATTATTTCCTATGAGCAGATTCACAAGAGACCCAAAGCGCAGGCAGAGTTTTTCTAAAGTTTGGTGCCCTATAGGGCTCTTTGATGGTTTAAGAGTCCAGTAGGTGACAATTTTTTTGCACTTATTTTTCAGGTTAAAAACTTTCATACTGTTATATACATCCAGGATGCGAGAATCTTCTCTGAGTCCTTGTTCCAGCACAAGAGACTGAATTCTACTTTTTTAAAGTAATAATGACCTTATTTATTACCATCCTCAAAGTCCACCCTCATCATACGTCAGAATTAGGGTCAAGTCCAAATATTTCGCATCTGTAAGTCTGGTAGCTAAAGCATATGAACTTCTTTTTAATAAACAATACAAGGGCTCTCCCTTTAGTCTGGTCAGGCAATTTAATCATGACTTAAATTTTGATGCTGAAGTTTATGAGAATTCTGATATTTAAACTAAAGGAGCAAAGGAAATACTGTTGCTCAATTAAGTTTTGTCATCAGAAACGAAGTACTCAGTCTATTAACCTAGGTTTTTTAAAATGCGTTTTCTGAGTTACAACTGCATGCTATAACTTCAGCATTTGTGGTCTGTATATACAGTCATACCTCTTTCATCATACTTCACTTTATTGTGCTTCGCAGATGTCGTGTATTTTTACAAATTGAAGGTTTGCAGCGATTCACAGGGTCGCAAAGAGTTGGACATGACTGAGTGACTGAACTGAACTGAACTGAACTGAGCAACTCCACATCGATCGAGTCTATCAGTGCCATTTTTCTAATATTATCTTTTAATTAAGGTGTGCATGCTATTTTTTAGACATAATGCTATTGCACATTTATGGACTCTGGCATATGTGCTGGGGAACAAAAAGCTTTGTGTGACTAGCTTATTACAGTATCCACTTTACTGCAGCAATTTGGAACTGAACCTGCAACACCTCCCAGGTATGCCTTTACTAGCTTCCATTTTTGGAAGGACTCTGCATCTATTACAAAATAACTGAATACACTGTTTATCATGTTACCCAATATTCCTTACATAGAGATCCAAATGATAGATTTCTTCCAAAACTGTAATCGTCTTTCCAAAATAACTTGTAGCCTCCCTAATTACCCTTCAATAAATACCGTGCAACCCCCTGGGTTCTCTAGGTCATTTCTGTGCCAAGCCTATGTTGTGCTTTGTCCTTGGTGAATCACAGAGCCAATCTTCATCTCAGCTATGGTTACCAATTAATCATAAGTTCCTGATAAATGTCTCCTGTTTCTCTAAATCATCTTGGGTAAATCTGTGTTGTTGTTTTTTTCTTCTTCTTTTTAATGTTTATCTCTACTGTCCAATTATATTTAGATTCTAGTATCATAAAATATTGTTTCTCCTACAGGGTAAGGCTTCCCTGGTGGCTCAACAGTAAAGAATCCACCTGTTGATGCAGGAGACTCAGGTTCAGTCTCTGGGTTGAGAAGATCCCCTGCAGAAGGAAATGGCAACTCACTCCAGTATTCTTCCTGGGAAATCCCATGGACACGGGAGCTTGGCAAGCTACAGCCTGTGAGGTCACAAGTGTGAAACACAACTTAGCAACTAAACAACAACAAGAACAAAAAGTCAATAGACAACTAGACACAAAGACCCATGCAGTCATTTGGTCTTGTTCAAAAGTGTCATAAGACTTTTGGTTCAAGCCAAAATGTCCTTGATATTTGGTCCTGTCTGATACCATTTGGCATGAATCAAATACAATTATGGATGTTTTGGATAGGACCATATCTCAAGGATCTTAGGTTGTGGACCAAGTGTCTTCTGGACATTTTGGACAAGATGAAATTTCAAGGATCCTTTGTCATGGACAAAATATCTTACAAACCAAAGGGTTATGGATATTTTAAGCAGAACAAAATGTCTACTAACCAGATATACAAATGGATGGATAGTTATATACATTTTCATAAAACACATAAATAATGCATGTCAGGGATCCCCAACCTCTGGGTCCCAGATGGGTACTGGTCCCTTGCCTGTTAGGAACTGGGCCACAGAGCAGGACGTGAGCAGCAGGGCAAGCGAGCAAAGCTTCATCTGTATCTATAGCCACTCCCTATTCTTGCCTACCTCCGGAGCTCCACTTCCTATCAAGTCAGTAGCAGCATAATAGACGTAATGTACTTGAATCATCCCCAAACTATCCCACCTTGCCATCTAATGGAAAATTTATCTTCTATGAAACCGTTTCCTGGTGCTGAAAAGGTTGGGGACCATTGATATACAGCCATGATAGAATGATAAAAATGAGACCAAAAAGTGGGACTTCATTCATTAGTAAACAATTATATGTACAGAAGGGGGAAAAAAAAAACCTCTTCATTGTTAGATTGCTGTTGTTGGATTTGTTTAGTTGCTACGTCATTTCTGACTCTTTGTGACCCCCAAGGACTGCAGCCCTCCAGGCTCGTCTGCCCATAGGATTTCCCAGACAAGAAACCTGGAATGGGTTGCCATTTCCTTCTCCAGGGGATCTTCCCATCCCAGGGATTGAGCCCAAGTGTCCTGCATTGGCAGGTGGATTCTTCACCACTGAGCCACCAGGGAAGACATCATTACAAGAGGCTACTTGTTTAAACATTGGCCAGTGTTTGCTAAAAACAGTATAAAAGTATTTGGATAAATATGTCCAAACTATTGGGAAAGCAATTCAAATATACATCATACTGATTAGTTCCCAAAGGAAAACACAGTGTAAGGCAGTAAATGGAGAACCAGCAACATGTCTGTTTAGCTGAGAATGCTGCTGCTGCTGCTGCTGCTGCTGCTGCTGCTGCTAAGTCACTTCAGTCGCGTCCGAGTCCATGTGACCCCATAGATGGCAGTCCACCAGGCTCCTCTATCCCTGGGATTCTCCAGCCAAGAACACTGGAGCGGGTTGCCATTTCCTTCTCGAATGCATAAAAGTGAAAAGTGAAAGTGAAGTCGCTAAGAATGTCCAATAAATAGGAGGTGGTGATATTAATATCTGTGCTGCTCTTAGCAAATATGAGATTGTTACCACATATACAGAGGCCTGTATAAATTATTTACTCAATATTCAGACTATACTTGCCAGTTCTTTGCCTTTATATTACCTTGAAATAAAGCCCATATCTTAAAGGGGCTTCCCTGGTGACTTAGATGGTAAAGAATCTGCCTGCAGTGCAGGAGACCTGGGTTTGATCCTTGGGTTGGAAAGATTTCTTGAAAAGGGGAATGGCAATCAACTCTAGTATTCTTGCCTGGAAAATTCCTTAGACAGAGAAGGCTGGCTGGCTTCAAGTCAGCCTTCTGACTCCCTGGGGTCACAAAGAGTCGGACACAACTGAGCAACTAACATTTTCCAATTTAAAATAAAGAAATAAGCGCCAGGTCAATATGATACGTTTGTCACTGATACAGACAAAATTGAGTTTCAAAATATGCCCTACCTATAAGTAAGGTCACTTCTACCAAATGATGGTTCAGTTCAGTTCAGTTCAGTCGCTCAGTCGTGTCCGACTCTTTGCAACCCCATGAATCGCAGCACGCCAGGCCTCCCTATCCATCACCAACTCCCAGAATTCACTCTGACTCACATCGATCGAGTCAATCATGCCATCCAGCCATCTCATCCTCGGTCGTCCCCTTCTCCTCCTGCCCCCAATCCCTCCCAGCATCAGAGTCTTTTCCAATGAGTCAACTCTTCGCATGAGGTGGCCAAAGTACTGGAGTTTCAGCTTTAGCATCATTCCTTTTGAAGAACATCCAGGACTGATCTCCTTTAGAATGGACTGGTTGGATCTCCTTGCAGTCCAAAGGACTCTCAAGAGTCTTCTCCAACACCACAGTTCAAAACCATCAATTCTTCGGCGCTCAGCTTTCTTCATAGTCCAACTCTCACCTCCATACATGACTACTGGAAAAACTATAGCCTTGACTAGACGGACCTTTGTTGGTGGTTATTTAAAATAGTAAAAATTTCAACAGGAAAATTTCTTTCAGTTGTAGATAGTTATGGAAAGAGTTAAAGCAGATTAACTGCTCATTGCTGCTGCTGCTGCTGAGTCGCTTCAGTCGTGTCCGACTCTGTGTGACCCCATAGATGGCAGCACACCAGGCTCCCCTATCCCTGGGATTCTCCAGGCAAGAACACTGGAGTGGGTTGCCATTTCCTTTTCCAACGCATGAAGGTGAAAAGAGAAAGTGAAGTCGCTCAGTTGTGTCCAACTCTTAGCGACCCCATGGACTACAGCCTACCAGGCTCCTTTGTCCATGGGATTTTCCAGGCAAGAGTACTGGAGTGGGGTGCCATTGCCTTCTCCGATCTGCTCATTATACTTATCTAAAATGAAAATATAACAATTAGAGTAATATTAAAGTAGCACAGTCAACTCTAAATATAGGAACAAATAAAGAAATACAGTGAGGAGCAAGGTATTCTAAAAGCCAGAATATATTTAAGTACAATGGAGCACTGCCTCCACTCAACTATTTCATTTATTCAGTTAAATAAATTTAACAAGTTTGACGTGTATGGCAATACATGAAGTAATATTCTAGACATGAAGAACACAAAAGCAAATTAAACAGTCTTTGCCTTCGAGGATTTTGTGAGTTACTGTGCTTTTGTAACCATCTTGGGAACAAATATTCTTTAATATAAGCATTAGAAGCCTCTGCACCTGAACTCGTCTCCATTTACCTTCTCTTCGATATATACACAGTATGAGTTTGTTTTGTCCATTCTGCTTTTTTAGTGTTTTACATGAGATTATTCCTGTTCAATGTACGAAGCTTTATGCTTATTTCTCCATTACTGTATCTTGTCTCTTCGTGGCCACTTGACAAAAGCCACCCGGGAAACCTTCCTAACCATGGTCTGCACTTCTGAAGTCAGACAGAAGCACCTCTAGTCACCCAAAAGTGAGTCTTCTACAAAGACCTTCTTCAAAGGTCAGCAAAACCACACTGCATAAACAATGCTAACATGTTCAACATAATAATTGCTTTTGATACCTCAAAGATTTTTTTTTCTTTCTTAGTCATTTTAAGGATTGTTTTAAAACAAAATTATAGGGTAATCATCCCACATGGTGCAATGGGAAATTTTTGACTTATTTTGTCATTTCAGGCAACTAAATACACACTTGAGATGCCACTCCTGTATCACAGGTGTGAAGTTACTGAGACAAATGGAAAATTTGTGAATTTCAGAGTCTGAGTAAGATAAGTTTCTATTTTTTCCCCCTGTTGACCATATTAAGCCTTATTTAAATCATTGTCAGCCACATTCAGATTATCTCAGAAAGCATGCACATAGGGGGAAAAAATAAGGAAAAAGAAAGACAAGAATTTCCAAAACCCTGGGTCAGCTAAAACTGTAGTTTAAAGTGTGATGGATTCGTTCTATTTGTTGTGACTCTGAGTCGCTCAGCAGCATTCTTGGACACGTACGAAAAGGCACAAATACTGAGTTTTTAAGTTTGGTCTACTTAATGTCACAGGTTCTGTATAATGTGACAGCACTGCTGAAAGGTACATTGGAAACATACATGTTCTGTCCTACTTTATCCTCATGAAACCCTATTTCACACATTAAAGTGGAGGCAAATTTAGCGAGTGCCACTGTCCCTGTGTGAACCTCTGTAACTTTGGGTATCTAATAGAAGATTAATTAGTCTGCAGATCACAAAGATGTTCTGAAATCTATTTCCAAAGGGATACCACTGGATTTTCAGTTCCAATATGGCCAACTAAGTCTGGAGGTTCTCCCAACACAAACTCTTGGAAATAGTGTGTACAAGAGAACCACGGCTTCCCTGGTGATCCAGTGGTTAGGAATGAAGGGGACATCAGTTCAATCCCTGGTCCAGGAAGATCCCACAGGCTGTGGGGCAATTAGGCCCCCATGCCACAATTCGTGAGCCTGGGCTCTAGAGCCTAAACTCCACAACAAGAGAACCCACTGCAAAGAGAAGCCCACTCACTGCAACTAGACAGTAGCCCCCATTCACCGCAACTAGAGGAAGCCTGCACGCAATACCAAAGACCCTGGTAGCCAAAAATTAAAAAAATAAAATTAAGGAATAAAAAACAACAACCAGAAGTCTTCTGATTGCCTAGCTGAGCTTTTAGGAACTAGAAGGAAATCTCCAGAAGCCAGGGGGAAAAGGAATTGAAAATCAAAGTGGTAGGAAAGAGGAAAATCCTGTGGCGGGGGTTCTACCTTGGTTACCTAGGAGCTATATTTTACTATCCATGTGATGATTGAAGGTTAGGCCATTTGCTACATAAAAAGGGGAGTTAGGAAAGAATCAACTCAGAAAGTTGGGATTTCTGGAGCAGACACAAGAGAGAGGAGACAAGGAGAAAAAAATCTTCCAATAGGCACAGAGAGAGAGCAAGAAAGAAGGAAAATTATCTGTCTTTGTCTAGATTCTGCTGGAAAAGCAATTTTTAAAAAATTCAAAAAGCCCTCATAAGAATGCAAATGCAAATATATTTTCTTCATGGTCAGATATTACCACACAGTCTAAGCAACTCCAAGCCGAGAATGAATGCAAAGTATGGTCATGAACATTGATAATTGGGCATCCAGACACTCTCAAAACTCAGACCCAAAAAACTGTCATGGGAAAAACAAGCCCCACCTAAAAGATATGATCATGATGAAAAGTTCCAAACATTAATAAACAATCAATCCAACATATGTAAGACTAAAAAGGATTTTAAGTGAAAAAACTTCAGATGATACACTAACAACCAGAAGATGAATAAAAAATAAGTCTTAAAAAAATTAAAGGCATAACATCCAATTCTCAAGTTACATAGGCTAGAAATGACACTGAAAATGAGCCAATTAGAACTCACACAAATAAAACAAATATGATCATTGAAGTTTAAAAACTCAATAGATGAGTAAAAAGACAGGTTAGAAATAGCTGAGAGAATGTGCAAACAAATATGGATCTAAGGAAACTGCATAGAAGAAATGACTGAAATCACAAAGACAGAAAATATTTAAAAGGGATAAAGAGACAAAATAGATAAAATGAGGAACTCTAGCTTATGTAGTCTCCCCCAATTAAAAAGGATAGAGAAAAGCAATATGCAAGGAGTTAGTGGCTGAAAATTTTTTTTTAGAAATAATGAAAACTATAACTTTTCAGATTGAAGATATGTCTCCAATAACTGCAGAGCAGCATAAAAAAAATAATAAATCCACACTCAGATACATTATTGTGAAAGCAAAGAATACTAAAAAACAAACAAAGTCAACAGAAAGAAGAGTAAATTATCCGCAATAGGATAAAAATTTAAAAGACAACAGATAATAGAGGTCACATGACAATGAAATGATATATTGCAAATATTTGCAGGAAAACACTGTCAAACAAGAGTTTGCATCCAAATAGTCATTGTTTTAAGTGAGAGAAAAATAAACTATCTTGTTCAAAAAAGAAAGGCTAAGGAAACTTACCCCTTACAAATACTCACAGAAAGAAGTGTGAAAGATACTAAACAAAACAAGAAATTGGACCCAAATGGAAGAAGTGGGACGTGAGAAACAATGAAGAGCACATTAGTATGCAAGCACCGATTGCATAAAAATATGAACTAACTGTTGTATGATAAAGGCAAACTGTAAATTAAAACACTGCACAACAATCACCCATGTATGGTAGCAAGTAGAGGGAGGAAACTGCAAAGAAGTTTAGTTTCTTTTATTGCCTTAAAAAAGTTAGAGATAATATATAACTTTAGGTTAAATTTTGTGTTCAACTTTTAATGGTAGCATTAAAAAAATTCAAACCAAATTCTTTTCAAAACCAGTGTAAGGGAGATAATCAGGATAAACAAAATTTAACACACTTAATACACATTAGGAGAAGAGAGAAAAAGGAAACCAAGAAAAATGTGATGGATACATAGCATTAAAATATGGGGGGGGGGGGTCCAAATAAATTTAAATAGACACAACCGATAGCTGAAAAATAGTGCTTCTCAGATAGTATTTAAAAAACTAAACCCAGACAGAGTTAAATTAAACCCTGATACTGCTGATGCCTAGACCCACCATTACTCCTCCCAACCTGAGCTCCCCTAAAGCTGCTGTTAATCATCTGAACACAGAGAACACATCACCTGTGGAATACCTGGTTCTCATCTTCTCTGCCTGATGGTTCTGTAAACTTTCTGACCACAAAGATGATTAAACAAGATATATAAAGGAATTAACATCCGGGACACCCCTCAAAGGCATGAAGTCATCGTCTAAATCCCCGGCCTTCCCAGCCCCAAGGAAAAGATGCCTAAGGACATCTTCGGGGCAACTGAGCCTCAGTTCTCCACTGCTGGTATTTGACTCTTTGCACAAACTTCACTGGCTTTTCTGAGATCTCACTTCTCTGATTTTCTTTTGTAAGTTTGCTGGCCTCGCTTCCCCCAAATAAATTAGCTGCACCCAATCTGAGTCACAGGGTCTGCTTTGGAGGAAGAAAGCCAGAAATGAAAAGGACAACGCTGTAAACAACAAACACATGCAATAAGTTAAAACAAAAGAAACGTAAAAAGAGTCTATCAGACAAACACTAAACAAAAGACCGTATGAATGGATAGACAGAGTAAAGGATAGATAGTTGACAGATAGACACATGGACAGTTAAGTGGATGAACAGAAAGATAAAAACCACTACAGAGGGACAGAAACAGTTCTGAACTGTGTCCTCTCAAAAATATAATCTCAAATATATTGTTACAGAATTCCTAAAATAATCAAACAACTGAAAAAAATAATAAAGGAGATTTTTTAAAGATGCCTTGTAGAAATTAATAGACCACATTGGCTAAAAATTAACAAAGATGAAATAAATGTAGAGCTTATCTTATACAGATAGAACACAGGCTCAGTTGCTAAGTCGTGTCCAGCTCTTAAGACCCCACAGACTGTAGCCCGCCAGACTCCTCTGTCCATGGGATTCTCCAGGCAAGAATACGGGAGTGGACTGCCATTTCCTCCCCCAGTGTATCTTCCTGACCCAGGAATAGAACCCAAGTCTCCTGCACTGGCAGGTGGGTTCTTTACCACTGAGCCACCTGGGAAGCCACAGATAGAACATACGAGGTCATAAGTCAAGTTTCAACATATGCTAAAGAGTGTATATTACATCGACTAAGTTATCTGCAATGTAATAAAATTAAAATAATAATGAAATTATACTAAGTCCTCTCATATGTTTGGTAATTTGAAAAAGTATGCCTAAATTATTCATGAGTCATAGAAGATTTGAAAATGGAATTAGAACAAATGTAAAACTGAATGACAATGAGATATATGTAAAGCAGTACTTTGAAGAAAATTATAATCTTCTTAAATTGATTATACTAACATGAAAGGAAACGTTTAAATTAATGAAATAACTATCCAATTGGAAAAAAATGAACAATGAAA
>SJYC01072215.1:0-10220 GCA_006408675.1 Madoqua kirkii
GAGAAGATGTAAACTGCTGCTGCTGCTAAGTCGTTTTAGTCGTGTCCGACTCTGTGCAGCCCCACAGACGGCAGCCCATTGGGCTCTGCCATCCCTGGGATTCTCCAGGCAAGAACACTGGAGTGGGTTGCCATTTCCTTCTCCAATGCAGGAAAGTGAAAAGTGAAAGTGAAGTCGCTCAGTCGTGTCTAACTCAGTGACCCCATGGACTGCAGCCTACCAGGCTCCTCCGTCCATGGGATTTTCCAAGCAAGAGTACTGGAGTGGGCTGCCATTGCCTTCTTCAAGATGTAAACTAGACACGGCAAATGTTAAACTTCAAGTTACATATATTTTCTGTGTTTGAATTTTTTCCTAATATTTAAACAATTTCCTTACAGAAATATAGCGCTTCATAAATGCGCTAACCACGTCAAAATTCTCTTCCTAAATAGCTCCATTAAAGGGCAACACTTGTTTACTTAAGTGCTTCTGAAAAAATAAACTCTCTTGCTATTTTTTACATACCCCTTGTTTACAGATTGGAATACAACACTGAGCTTCAAGCAGAGAATGAATAATTTTTCATGAAGGGAAGGGTAACTGGATCAAGACTAGAGCTGTATCTATTAACAGTCTGTCTCTTCGATGTTTTTACATCTATTGAATTGTTAGGTACTGCCCTTTATTTTTTCCAGTAAATATCAGATTAATGGTATAAGAATGTTTCTTCATTTGGCCCTAAAGGGCAGAGCCTTAGGTAAAGAAATGAGATTAGAGGTGGAAACTTGAAAAGAAGTCAAGGTTCTAATTGCCTGCCTTAGCATAGCAGTTCCCTCGGATGCCCACAATTCATAACAAGTTGTCAGTACGGCACCCAGAAAATGATATTCAGAAAGGTCCTCATGCTTTCTCCACTCCCAGCAAGATGCCATGAATTATTTAATCCTGGAGTTCCTTAAGCTTATTTTTACCAAAAAAAAAAGTTTTTCATCTACTTTGACAGTTATATCACATTTTTTTCTTCCATTGTCTTCACGAAGCTCTTGATATGAAAGCATAGCCTTCCTAGACCACTGTGGTTTGAAATGAAAAGCTGCATGGGTCTTGTCAGCCTCCATCTTACACTGTTTAACTTTCAGCCTAGAGTCTGTCTCTTATACACATCTACAAGAAACAATTATAAATAAAATTGCATTATGAAACAATTTACAACTGTCACAAACTTATAAAGCACAAGAAAAAAATGTACTGAAAGACACGGATAAAAGAAAAAAATTCCATATAATTAAAAGCTGAGATATGTTAAAAATTCTCTCCAAATAAATATGCAAATTCAGTGTGATTCAATAACATTTCTACAGACTAGACATGAACATTTGGGAGTTGAAAATTTTAAAGCATTATTGTTTATACCTAGATATAAATCTAATAAAATATGTACAAAATCTGTAGGCTAAAACTGAAACGCCAATGAAAAAAAGCAAGGCAACCCTGTATAAAATGGAAAGATATATCATGCTCCTGTACTGGAAGACTTGATGTTACTTATATGAATATTTTCCTCTAATTGATCTATAAATTCAGTATGATCCTAATCAAAATCTATTGACAACAGAATCTAAAATATATATGGAAAAACATAAAAGAATTAAAATAGTTGAAACATTTTTTAAAAGTTAGAGAGTTCACCTTATATGAGCTTATGAACTAATATAAAGCTTCAGTTGTGAAACAGTCTAGTATCAAAATAGACCCACACAAATATGGCCAACTGATCTTTGTTAGACAAAGAACTTCGGAGAAAGCAATGGCACCCCACTGCAGTACTCTTGCCTGGAAAATCCCATGGACGGAGGAGCCTGGTAGGCTGCAGTCCATGAGGTCGCTAAGAGTCAGACACGAATGAGCGACTTCATTTTGACTTTTCACTTTCATGCTTTGGAGAAGGAAATGGCAACCCACTCCAGTGTTCTTGCCTGGAGAATCCCAGGGACGGGGGAGCCTGGTGGGCTGCTGTCTATGGGGTTGCACAGAGTCAGACATGACTGAAGCAACGCAGCAGCAGCAGCAGCAGCAGCAAAGAATTTTGGATGTGTCAATGGAGACACATTCCTAGTTTTTTAAAAAAGGTACCATTCTGGTGAGAGATGTTGATAATCGGGGGAAATTATGCACGGGTGGAAACGAGGGAGTACATGCAAAATCTCCTTGTTGCAAACATAAAACTCCTCTGGTCCTCATGCTCAGTCACTTTAGCTGCGTCTGACTGGGCAACCCCATGGACCATAGCCTGGCAGGCTCCTCTGTCCATGGGATTCTTCAGGCAAGAATACTGGAGTGGATTGGCATACCCTCCTCCAGGGGATCTTTTCGAGCCTGGGACTGAACCTGTGTCTTCCGCACTGCGTATTCTTTACCCACTAAACCACCTGGGAAGCATTAGAACTACTCTTCAAAAATGAAATCTTTCAGACAAGTACATGGGAGAGGTTCACACCACTATCTCCAGGGTGGCTTCCTCTTGAACAAAGAGAGAAAAAATGAGGGTGGAGGACTTGGGTTTATCAGTAGTTCTTATATCAGAAGAGGGAGAGAGAGAGAGAGAGAGAGAAAGAAGGGAAGGGAGAGAGAAGATGTAAACTGCTGCTGCTGCTAAGTCGTTTTAGTCGTGTCCGACTCTGTGCAGCCCCACAGACGGCAGCCCATTGGGCTCTGCCATCCCTGGGATTCTCCAGGCAAGAACACTGGAGTGGGTTGCCATTTCCTTCTCCAATGCAGGAAAGTGAAAAGTGAAAGTGAAGTCGCTCAGTCGTGTCTAACTCAGTGACCCCATGGACTGCAGCCTACCAGGCTCCTCCGTCCATGGGATTTTCCAAGCAAGAGTACTGGAGTGGGCTGCCATTGCCTTCTTCAAGATGTAAACTAGACACGGCAAATGTTAAACTTCAAGTTACATATATTTTCTGTGTTTGAATTTTTTCCTAATATTTAAACAATTTCCTTACAGAAATATAGCGCTTCATAAATGCGCTAACCACGTCAAAATTCTCTTCCTAAATAGCTCCATTAAAGGGCAACACTTGTTTACTTAAGTGCTTCTGAAAAAATAAACTCTCTTGCTATTTTTTACATACCCCTTGTTTACAGATTGGAATACAACACTGAGCTTCAAGCAGAGAATGAATAATTTTTCATGAAGGGAAGGGTAACTGGATCAAGACTAGAGCTGTATCTATTAACAGTCTGTCTCTTCGATGTTTTTACATCTATTGAATTGTTAGGTACTGCCCTTTATTTTTCCCAGTAAATATCAGATTAATGGTATAAGAATGTTTCTTCATTTGGCCCTAAAGGGCAGAGCCTTAGGTAAAGAAATGAGATTAGAGGTGGAAACTTGAAAAGAAGTCAAGGTTCTAATTGCCTGCCTTAGCATAGCAGTTCCCTCGGATGCCCACAATTCATAACAAGTTGTCAGTACGGCACCCAGAAAATGATATTCAGAAAGGTCCTCATGCTTTCTCCACTCCCAGCAAGATGCCATGAATTATTTAATCCTGGAGTTCCTTAAGCTTATTTTTACCAAAAAAAAAAGTTTTTCATCTACTTTGACAGTTATATCACATTTTTTTCTTCCATTGTCTTCACGAAGCTCTTGATATGAAAGCATAGCCTTCCTAGACCACTGTGGTTTGAAATGAAAAGCTGCATGGGTCTTGTCAGCCTCCATCTTACACTGTTTAACTTTCAGCCTAGAGTTCACAATGCGGCCATTCCTATAACGTATTCCATGATTCCAGATAGGGAAGATTGCTAGCACTGTAAATAGCCATCTAAGTCTTCTTTCTCATCAACAAAACATGTCGTTTGTAGTACCCACACATCATCAGAACTTCCTCAAGCCTGCCACTATTGCTTTTTCATAATTATATTTTATAATCCTCCTTTACACACGAGAGCTCAATTCACTTCCTCCTACAATGCATTAGCATCCTCTTCAAATCCATTAGTGGTATCACAAGCTCCACAGCATCGTTCCCTCTCAAAATATTTTATTATTAAGTTACTGTACTGTGAGCAGGGAGCCTATGAATATTTAAGCAAGGCATTATATGTTTATGTACACTCTGACAAGACAAACACACACACATGCATACACACGCATGCACACACACACAGAGACAGACACACACACACACACCTCTTTGCCCTAATATTTTGGCAGTAGTTTAAAAGCTGCTATGTTTTTTAAGTGAGATGTTTGCTCAAGGTGAAAATGATTGCTGTAAATAAGTAAAGAATCTGCTTGAAATTCTTGATGATTTAATCTTACCTGTTTCTCAAACTGCAAATAAAATGTCAATGCTAGTTATCAGCAGGAGTAGGAATAGGCAAACTGACTCCAGTGCCCTGAGAAACCCAGAGAGCTCCTCAGCACAGCTAACTCATTCCAGTTTCACTGGCTCTATATTCACGTTTTCGCATTTGAAACTGATTAGCCCCACATCCCGCTGATGGTGATGGAGACTTTTCTATTACTGTGTATAATTTTTTAAGTTATACCACTCTCTTGAGTTAGTTGGGTGTGTATATATATATAAAACAGACATCAATAATCCATTATTTTCACCCCAAATAAATTATGTGATTTCCTATATTGGATGATATATTACTTAGCTAGGATGTAATGACAAAAAAATGTCTGAAATGTCCATCTATAGAAAAAATGGATAAACACATAGGGCATATCCATGCTGACTATTTTTCAGCAATAAAAAGAAAGGAACTATTGCTGATATACTGTAAAACATGGATAGAACTTGAAAACATTGTACTGAATGAAAGAAGCCAATCATGAAAGGCAACATAACATGTGATTCTATTCCTATGACATGTCAAGAGGACACAAATCTATAGAAAGTAAATGAATGGCTATTTAGGGCTGGGAGGGTGGGAACAGGGGGCAAAGGGACAAGGGCGTGATGACCAAAGAGAAGAGGGTTTCTCTTTGTAGTAAAGAGAATGTTCTACAATCAACTGTAAGATGACTGTACGTACCTATGACTATACTAAAAGCTACTGAATGGTACAAGTTTAAATGAGCAAATTGTATCCTGTGTAAACTGTATCTCAATAAAAGTGTCCTTAAAAATGAGGTATGGTGGGACTTCTCTGGTGTTCCACTGGTTAAGAATCTGCCTGTTGATGTAGGAGACACAGGTTCGATCTCTGGTCTGGGAAGATCCCATATGCTCCCAAGTTGTAGAGCCTCGTGCCTCAACTACCGAGGCCCACAGGGCTACGTGGAACAGTAGCACCTGCTCTCTGCAACTGGAGAAAGCCGGTGACAGCAACGAAGACTCAGTGAAGTCAAAAAAGACATTAATTTCTTACATCATCTTGAACACTCACTATCAGCCCCTCAAACTGTGTGTGTGGGCATGGAGGTGGGGATGGGAGGGGAGTCGGTGTAGGGGATGGGCAAGGAAGGAATGACCCGTAGCAGAACCACTCGGGAGTTTTTCAGACTGCAAATACCTCTTCTTGGGCTTCCCAGGTGGCACTAGTGGTAAAGAACCCAGTGCCAATGCAGGAGACGTTAGAGACGCAGATTCGATCCCCGGGTCGGGAAGATCCCCTGGAGGAGAGCAATGGCAACGCACTCCAATATTCTTGCCTGGAGAATCCCCACGGACAGAAGAGCCCGGCGGACTACAGTCTATAAAGTTGCAAACAGTCAGATATGACCACATGCACACAGATACATCTTCTTTCAACAAATGTGCCATCTCCACTCCTGTAACAGAAGCCGCTGCTCCATGGGGAAGTGGCGAATGATGTGACTCTGAGTCACCGGCTTAAAAACTGGTTGAAAACAACTGTTCTAAGTAATGGTATCTGTAGGGTGCTGACAAGGACCTACAAGGGTGATAGTCAACACTGTGGATTTATTTTAGGAAATACATCTGGCATGTTCAGCATTTAACAAAGATAATCAGGCTTCTTTTTCCCTAGCAATGTTTTGCTTTATTCTATGCAGGTTAAATGTTTACAACGACGAGAGGAAAAGAACAGTTTTAAGCCAAATAATCGGATAAGGTTGGCAACGTTCGGTTTGTGTCAAGCCAGATCAGTTGTAAAAGTTTCCAGAGGAAAACCAGTGTGGAGAGTTGAAATCACTATATAAGATACATAAAGGCAGATTTTCTGAAAAACTGTGTATTATGTTTCCTTCCCTGTTTGGATTACTTCTAAAAGTTTTACTTCCCTTTGACCATGGAAATTTGACCTGTGTACCCAGTTTACAGCACAGAACAGAAGCAATGTGGGACAAACTCATTGTTCTTTTTTATCTGTTGCCCTCCCTAATTTTCTTTTCCATTTGCCACTGTCTTTCTTGAAATGGTCCTCCCTTTGACGCTGTATCTGGGTACTCTTATTTCTTTTTTAAATGATATGTAAGTTTTTCTCGGGGCTTCCCTGGTGGCTCAGAGGCTAATGTATCTGCCTGCAATGTAGGAGACCCAGGTTCGATCCCTAGGTCGGGAAGATCCCCTGGAGAAGGAAATGGCAACCCACTCCAGT
Organism: Madoqua kirkii; assembly: GCA_006408675.1. Lineage (NCBI taxonomy): Eukaryota > Metazoa > Chordata > Mammalia > Artiodactyla > Bovidae > Madoqua > Madoqua kirkii. Next base: position 6,565 of record SJYC01072215.1, read on the forward strand.
ATTCTTGCCTGGGGAATCCCATGGATGGAGGAGCCTGGTGGGCTACAGTCCACAGGGTTGCAAAGAGTCAGACACGACTAAGTGACTTCACTTCACTTAAGCTTTCTTAATATGTGTCACTCACCGTTTAAGAGCCTTATATATTTATCCCATGTAATCCTCTCAACAACTCTATGATGCGGTGCTACTAATTCCATCTTTAAAGACAAGGAAATTTAAAGACAGAAGTTTAAGTAATCTTTCACTTGCACTTTTCTGCCCCATTGATATCTATAGTTTCTGACTCCTTCACAAGAAAGGGCAACTTTTGACTCCATTGACACCACTGGGAGTTGGCATCCCATTCTCGGATTCAGACAGGTAGTGAGAAGCCTCTCTTTTGTGGGTCCTTTCACAAGCCTTTTTTTCCTTTTTAACTTTTGCTTTATAGTAACTTATAACCAGTTAACAATGTTATGACAGTTTCAGATGCACAGCAGAGTGTGACTCAGCCATTCATGTACATGTATCCATTCTCCCCCAAACTCCTCTCCCATCTAAGCTGCCATATAACATTGAGCAGAATTCCCTGTGCTATACAGTAGGACCTTGTGATGGTGGCTTAATCACTGTGTTCAACTCTTGCGACCGCATGGACTGTAGCCCACCAGGCTCCTTTGTCCATGGGATTCTCCAGGCAAGAATACTGGAGTGGATTGCCATTTCCTTCTCCAGGGGATCTTCCTGATCCAGTATGTGAACCCAGGTCTCCTGCATTGCAGGCAAATTTTTTATCAACTGAGCTACGAAGGAAGCCCACAGTAGTACCTTGGTGGCTATCAGATGAAAATTTAGCAGTGATTTCACGGGTTCTTAGGAGACTCTCATCACTGAAGGACTTTCACTTGGCGTTCCCTTGATGCTGGGGGAATACCAGCTCACTGATTACCATTATCTCTGCCTCTGAAATCAGGAAACTGAACAGATTCTTTGCTTATGTCTATCTCTTCAGAAATAATCTAAAGCCCACAGTAGTACCTTGCTGGCTATCAGATGAAAATTTAGCAGTGATTTCACGGGTTCTTAGGAGACTCTCATCACTGAAGGACTTTCACTTGGCGTTCCCTTGATGCTGGGGGAATACCAGCTCACTGATTACCATTATCTCTGCCTCTGAAATCAGGAAACTGAACAGATTCTTTGCTTATGTCTATCTCTTCAGAAATAATCTGTTCTTTGACAGAATCATAGAAGATCCCAAGCTGATATTCTATCCTATATTTGGCCCAACTTCAGTCCACAGGAAAGACTCACATATATTCATCTCTGAAACACCAGAGAAGGCAGGCTATGTACCACTGCAATCACTTCTTGCTTATTCATCCAACAGGAATCAGTAGGTGGTTCTCATCCCTGTTATGCTCCTTAGGTAGGAGTTAGACCATCCAATGGGTCTCCCCACCAGGAAGAACATAAATCAACTCAGAACTGTCTCACCAAAAGTCTTCTTATTCAACTGAGGAATCGGACTCCATAGTCTTTCATTGAGTTGCTGCTGCTGCTGCTGCTGCTAAGTCACTTCGGTCATGTCCGACTCTGTGCAACCCTATAGATGGCAGCCCACCAGGCTCCCCCGTCCCTGGGATTCTCCAAGCAAGAGTACTGGAGTGGGTTGCCATTTCCTTCTCCAATGCATGAAAGTGAAAAGTGAAAGTGAAGTTGCTCAGTCGTGCCCGACTCTTTGCAACCCCATGGACTGCAGCCCACCAGGCTTCTCTATCCATGAGACTTTCCAGGCAAGGATATTGGAGTGGGTTGCCATTTCCTTTTCCAGGGGATCTTCCCAACCCAGGGATGGAACCCGGGTTTCCTGCACTGCAGGCAGATTCTTTACCAACTGAGCTACCAGGGAAGCCCACAATAAGGTCTCTCTAAAAATTCTATCTCTCCTCATTCTCTTATTTCCATACCCTTTTATATCCCTTATTTAGGAGAGGGAGTTAAAAGTTATCTGAATAATTTCTAATTGGAGTGGGTTGCCATTTCCTTTTCCAGGGGATCTTCCCAACCCAGGGATGGAACCCGGGTTTCCTGCACTGCAGGCAGATTCTTTACCAACTGAGCTACCAGGGAAGCCCACAATAAGGTCTCTCTAAAAATTCTCTCTCTCCTCATTCTCTTATTTCCATACCCTTTTATATCCCTTATTTAGGAGAGGGAGTTAAAAGTTATCTGAATAATTTCTGCCACCTATTTTAAAATCTTGATTTAATAGCACCTATTCTGGAATTTGGTTTCTGAAACATTGCGTGTGTACATTTATATATAAAGATAAATTCATTCATGCTGATTTCTGTACAGAACTATTACATCACCAAGGGATCAACCAGATCTGTTGTCACCACAGCATGCACAGCATTTATTCATGCACATGACACTTAATAGGCATCCATTACAATATTTGTACAATGAGTAAATGTATGAACACATCTTTTTTACTTATTCATAAAAATATATTAAGATAATTCAGGAAGATCCCCTGCCCAGTTCTAATCTGAAGACATACAGTCCCCAAAGGGATTTCTATTTATTCCACAAGAAACTTTTTTTCATTTTTGAACCTTTCCTGTAAATGCATCAGTTAAGGGATAAACATTATCTCCAGAGTTCTACGCAGTTCTGCCAAAATGTCAATCAGGCCATGACATAAACAGCTATTTTTTTCTAAGTAAAGCAATTTACAATACAATCGTACACCAAGTGCCATGAATTCTGAGTTAGCTATACAAAAATATCAGGCCTCTCTGCTAACGAAATGAAGGAAAACATAATTGACAGTTATCTTAGGAGATTTCATTGTAATGCACATGACGTTATAATAAATCTGGTTACTGGAAATTCTGTGGTGCACTGTTTTTAAGGTATATTTTGAAAAGCTGCCTTGAAGTCAGCTTATTTTGAAATTCCTAAACATGTACTATACATCTGAAGTATATTATAATAGGTCTTTACCAAATCTACAGCATAAAACAAAAACCTCTGTTACCATCTATTGCCAATTTGTAACAGATGTTGTGGCAAAAAAAAAAATTCCAATTTGAAACAAAAAGATTCTCCATACTAGCCTTTCCATGGTGCCTCTTCTGGATTAGCAATTCCAGATCAAGTAGAGAAAAATTAACAAAGCAGAACCACCTTGAAATCAAAAAACAAAATGATTATTCTATGTGACATTAAATTTGAAAATTAGGTCATGAGAATTTATTTTAATGTGAGGGTTTTGTATGTTTGAAATTAAAAAGAGGAAAAAGAGAATATTTTTCCTGCTGTTGGTGTTTCACCATCAACACCCTACCAAGGGTCATTAACATGAAAGTCTAGTTGGGATCTACAGAATGCTTCAGGTAGCATCTTCAAAATATGTGACCATCCAGGGAGCAACTATGTTTCTGACCACTCATAATCTAAAGTGCTCAGGATTTCTATGCTTAAAGTGAACATTTCATTCAAATTACAAATTTTTTTTTTTTTTAGAGTAATCATTTTTATTGGCTTTTCTTGACAACAATCCAGTGGTATTTTTTTTTTCCTAACTTTAATAGTTTTATTTATTTTTTTTTTTAATTTTTATTTTTTGTTTAATGCTTATTCCATTTCACAGCACTGCATTGGTTCTG
>SJYC01072216.1:0-39259 GCA_006408675.1 Madoqua kirkii
TGTACAGTTCTTCCATGTATTCTTGCCACCTCTTCTTAATATCTTCTGCTTCTGTTAGGTCCATACCATTTCTGTCCTTTATCGAGACCATCTTTGCATAAAATGTTCCCTTGGTATCTCTCATTTTCTTGAAGAGATCTCTAGTCTTTCCCATTCTGTTGTTTTCCTCTATTTCTTTGCATTGATTTCTGAGGAAAGCTTTCTTATCTCTTCTTGCTATTCTTTGGAACTCTGCATTCAGATGCTTATATCTTTCCTTTTCTCCTTTGCTTTTTGCCTCTCTTCTTTCCACAGCTATTTGTAAGGCCTCCCCAGACAGTCATTTTGCTTTTTTGCATTTCTTTTCCATGGGGATGGTCTTGATCCCTGTCTCCCGTACAATGACATGAACCTCATTCCATAGTTCATCAGGCACTCTATCTATCAGATCTAGGCCTTCAAATTTATTTCTCACTTCCACTGTATAATCATAAGAGATTTGATTTAGGTCATACCTGAATGGTCTAGTAGTTTTCCCTACTTTCTTCAATTTCAGTCTGAATCTGGCAGTAAGGAGTTCATGATCTGAACCACAGTCAGCTCCTGGTCTTGTTTCTGTTGACTGTATAGAGCTTCTCCATCTTTGGCTGCATAGAATATAATCAATCTGATTTTGGTGTTGACCATCTGGTGATGTCCATGTGTAATGGTCACCAAAGGTAGAGAAATATCCATTTAAAAAAAACATGTACACTAAAAATAGAGCAGAATAAATCCTTCCCCATGATGTTTTATAAAATTTTGGGTGCACCCCAAGACATGTGGAACTTTAGTTCTCCAGCCAGGGGTCCTACCCACACCCCCTATATTGGAAGGCAGAGTCTTAACCACTGTACTGCTAGTGAATTCCATTTCCCACTTTTGAAAGTTAAAGAACTATTCTTTATATGAATCTCTAGGTCCATACTTTATCTTACATAAACTTTCAGGGCAAGACAGGATAAGGTGCAGTAGAGATCTGCCGGCGAAAATAGAGACAGAACAGAATGCAGACAGGGGAGCCAGGCAATGCTAGGAGAGGAGAGAGAAAAGAACAAGACAAATCACTAAGAAAAAAAAGAAGGGTGGGGGACAAGAAGACAATCAGAGAAAAAGCTGTGATCAAAGGTAGTGTTCTTCCAAGATGAGGGTGGAATGGCAACTGACAGAGGATAGACAGCTCTGTTTTGCACAAACTCAAGGTTACATCATGCTCGCCATCCACTGAGCCGTGGCTACAAAACTGCATCGGGAGAGAAAAGACAAGGAGAGAAGTTTCAGGCATCAGCCCAAGTAAGTCAGAATCTAGAGAGTGATAGTCATCACGATTTCTTATTTGTCATCGACAAGATGTTGTGAGAGCAATCACACTGTCATTTCGATGATGACAACTCTGGAAATGGGTACCATTAAATGCAATCTGTTATTATTGATGACGATGATGAGGACAAGGAAGATGACTGCTTCTATGCAGGATCTCCTCTGCCTCAAGGAAGCCCAAGTTGTTTTGAAATCTCAGTAATGCTTATTCATCACCAGTTAAAAGAACCCCTGGAGAGATTTCCCAGGTGGTCCAGTGGTTAAGACTTCATGCTCCCAACGCAGGAGGCCAGAGTTTGATCCCTGGTCAGGAACTAGATCCCATATCCAGCAAGCCACAGCAAAGATCTTGAGAGGTACAGATCAAAGGTACCTCAAGAGGTACAGCCAAATCAATAAATAAATATTTTAAAAACCATAACCCCAGGAAAGCATTTTAGAGGTTGACAATAAAATGAAAAGCAAAATCAAACAATTAAGAGTAACTTTCCACAGACACTTTTTATACCCTCATTTCGTTTGCTAACAAGCCATTCATTTGAATACATTATACCAGAGTGGCAAAATTCAAGAAACTTTCTTTGCCCCAAAATATCTCCCTTGGCCTGATATAAAAATTCTCAACAATGTGTCCTTAAAGGTCTATTCCTCTGGATTTCTCACCAATTAGATCTCCATTTTTCTAATACAAATGCTTCTGGATTTTATCAAGAAATTCTATCAAAAAATAATAAGACAAAGGAAAATAAAATAAAAAATCCAGTTACTAACTCAACAGAATTTTATTGAGCACTGAATGTGCTGGGCAATTTTCTAAGTGTGGGAACAGAATTGTGAATTAACTTGACAAAAATTCCTACCTTTAAAGGATTTTAAATTCTAAATGGACAGAAAATAAAGTAATACTGTAATGTTATTTTTAAAAAAGGTAGTCAACTATCTTCATATCCTAAAAATAGATGGTGTTTTGTTATCTGATGTTTTTCGCCTCTTTGAGGAGGGATTCCTTTTTCCATGGAATGATTAGTCACCTGAAAAGCTGGGATGGCTTCAGAGTATAAGTCACTAAGGGAGTAGCAAGCCCCCTAAAAATAAAAATCATTCCAGATTTTGCTTAAAACTGGCCAACCCAGGGTTATTCTAAAGACCTAGCACTAGAATAGGCAAAGCCACAGATCCAAAGAGGACTCAAAGCATCTTTTGTAGCTTCAGTGAAAAAGATAGCATCCAAGGAGCTCCAGTAAACAAGCTCAACTTTCTCCTGCTACTTTTTAAAACATGAGAATGAAAGATTTGTCTTCTCCCATTTATTTCTGGTGCTCAGTTTTGCAGCCACAGAACTGGAAGAAGAACACAGTTCTGGAGTTGCCAGCAGGGAACCAGGGCCTATGACAGAGGGACGAAGACACACACCCTCCATCCAGTCACTGGCACCCTCATGATAGTATTCCTCCTTCAAGGTCATATTGCTCCCAAAAGTCAGAGCCCTCCTACCTGACTGAGGGCACACAGAGGATCAGCATCTTTCTAAGGGCACAGCTGTGCTTCCTTCCAAATGAAGGTGCCAACAAGTTTTCAGAATTTTTAAAAGTTCTTTATGCACCCCAGAAAGCAAAGACAAACCTGTTTGAGCCTTGAACTCCTGGAGAGCAACTAGGCTAGCCTTCCACAGACTGGGACAGCGTTCAACAAATAGGTTAACAATTGTTGGACAGAGTTCAACAATTGCAGTCAGCTGAACAGGCTGAATGGGGTCATCAGTCAACATAAGCTTCCATGTCAGCAAGACCTCCCTAACATCAGCCCCAGACACAGAGTATCCCTCATACCTCCAGCGCCCTGACACTGACAAATAAGATGAATAGGAAGTATGTTCAGCCCACTTTCCCTTCACCAAGTGGTTTCTGAGAATGTGCGTGTGTGTAGACGTATGTTTGTATATGTGTGTGTGTTGACGTCTAATTCTCTGCAGATACATATAGGGATAGAAAGTAGGATAGTCCCAACATTGCGAAGACTCTACATCCCACCAGCACTGCAAGGGTGTTGTGTGTTCCTGTGTGACATGCCCTGTTGCCCACACCAGAGGACACACACTGTCCAGAGAAACTAGACTGAATCATGGTCCAGGAAGCACTGTTTCATCTTTAAGTTCACAGTCAGCACAGCTTATGTTAGCAGGGTTGGAGGATGCTCTTCTGAGTCCACTTCCCATCTCCTTACACAATCTATACCCCTGTAACTCACCACCCTCCGTACCCCACATGCAATTCTGTATCTCTCACTGTTATTAACTCAATCCAGGACTTGTATTTCCATACAGGTTACAAATATGATTGAATTGAGGTCAAAATGCCCACGAAACCTCCCAGATCTTGCCTCCCCCTTCTATGGTCCACATCTTCCCCTCCACGTTTCTACTGCAAAAGTTCAAGTGTGTCCAGCAGCAGCCAGCTTCTGACTTTGAAAAATCTTGAGGAAGCCAGGATAAACTCCAGCGTGATGCACGTGGCAGGTGACCAGTCTCCTCCCCACAGTACGACGGGTTCACAGAGGACAAAGGTCACCATCGCAGGAGGCAGCCTTCTGAGAGAAGCAGCAAGACCACGGGAAGCTGCTGACTCTGCGATCATATTCTACCACTTGGCAAAGGTGTAGACTGCTCTTGGCAGCCACTGTCAGGTTAAATCCATTTTACTCCCTAGTGACACTGAAGAATTCTATCCGCTGAATAACAGCTCTACAAATCCCATGAGATGATTTTTCAAGGGCACAAATGTGCCATCAATCCACATGTAGGCCTTTTAGTTTGTGTTCTTGTCTCTATAATTCTTCTGGAACAAGGGGGCCATTTTTAAAGCTTATTTTTTTATATCTGGCTACACTGGGTCTTCCTTGCTGCACGGACGTTCTCTAGTTGTGGCAAGTAGAGGCTCCTCTCCGTTGGTGGTGTGCCGGCTTCTCACTGCAGCAGTATATCTGGTTTCTGTGTTGGCATTCACGACCATTCCAACACTTTCTAAATATCTTTCAAATATTTCAAATAAGTTCAAATCAGCTACATGCGTCAAGGTTGTTTATGAGATCAAACACAGCACCCATGATGGAAAATAAAATGACTTACTGTATCCTAGCCTACATAAAACATAGAGGAATCTCAAAATATAAAGAGAAGCGTAACTGCTTGCTCCTGATTTGGCAGATGATTATTTGTTCTCTTCTCACTCCATCCCAGTCCCAATTCAAAACAGTATTTAAAATAAAGCAAACCACACTGAAAGTATAGTAGAGTGTGGATAGTTTTTTTCCTCCCCCCTCCCCCATTAGATTCTTCAAAGTGTAGGTTAGGCTGATCACCTGTTTCACTTCCTTTTATAAAATTTTTAATTGGGAGGATAATTGCTTTCCAACGTTGTGTTGGTTTCTGCCATACAGCAGCGAGAATCGGCTGTAAGCATACATATGTTCCCTCCCTCTTGAACCTCCCTCCCACCCCGCACCTGTCCCATCCCTCTAGGTTGTCACAGAGCACCAGACTGAGCTCCCTGTGTCATACAGCAACTTCCCACAAGCTATCTATTTTACGTATGGTAATATACATCTTTCAGCGCTACTCAGTTCATCCCAACTCCCCTGCGCTGCGTCCACAAGTCTGCTGTCCACGTCTGCATCTCTATCCCTGCCCTGCAAATAGGCCCATCAGTACTATTTTTCTAGGTTCCATACACATTGTCTCACTTTCTCAATCATTTAAAGAAATTTAAAGAATTTGACCAAAAACCTAAATCTACTCTGTGGCAATTAGATAGTTATAACAAGAAATGGGAAATAGATGGAGAAACAGTGGAAACAGTGTCAGACTTTATTTTGTGGGGCTCCAAAATCAACCCCCCTGGGATTTCTTTGGAAGGAATGATGCTAAAGCTGAAACTCCAGTACTTTGGCCACCTCATGAGATGAGTTGACTCATTGGAAAAGACTCTGATGCTGGGAGGGATTGGGGGTAGGAGGAGAAGGGGACGACCGAGGATGAGATGGCTGAATGGCATCACGGACTCGATGGACGTGAGTCTGAGTGAACTCCGAGAGATGGTCATGAACAGGGAGGCCTGGCGTGCTGCAATTCATGGGGTCGCAGAGAGTCAGACATGACTGAGCAACTGAACTGAATTGAACAAGAAAAAGCATCATAGTTGTGTACAGGGCAACACACAGGAAATGTTTATTATTTTTTAAAAAAAAAGACTGGAGAAATATTTAGGAACTGTATAATCAATTTTAAAGCTGAGAAAAATTAAATATGGGGTTTATTCCTCCTGAGATTGTGAACAACCTCTATAAAAAGTATCCTAAAAGCTCCCTTTATTTTAAAATGGACATTCTTGGGACTCAACCACAAGTCAATCGATGAAGAAACTGGATGCTGACAGTATGAAAAAGGTGGAGAAAAAATTAACCTTTCTTGGGTAGAAAGTTCCATCCCATGAAAATAAAAGTGTTTGGAGGAGGGGAAGAGGGGAAAAAGGCCCCAGTGAATTTAATAATTGCTGAGAAACCTAAAAGGGTGATAATATAAATCACGAGAGAAGTGCAATAGGGCAGCTATTCGAAATTTGTTTTTCACACATCTAGTGCAAAAACAACGGCTCTTGCAGGAAAGGTCAATCCACCCACACGTTCATCTCCAATCAAGCAGCATTTTGAGAATCCGAATGTGACTGCTAATCTCTCGCATGCCAAGATGAAGGGGCTTTCATTTCAATCTATCTATTACCACCAGCATTTCACATTCATTACGGTCAGGGGTTGAAGCACAGACGAGGTGTTTGGCTGGTACAGAATTCCAGCACTTCCCTCGTCACACTAGAATGGAATTAACATATTAACACACACATGCATAAGTACACAGACAGAGACAAAACTATGCTCGAGCAGCATGAAGCATCTGATTTTCTTTTGCAGAAGTAATAAGATTCAGACTTAAGGCATCTTTTGCAACCTGACTTCACCCCCTTGAAACCCTTGCTGGGGTCCTCTCGGATGTCATAGCTTGCTGCATGTGCCATAACAAGACACAGGAGTAGTAAGAAGCAAGAGGCAATTAGCAGGGGCCATCTTTGCTTTTGTGATTTTAAGTCAGACCCCGAAACTTTCTTTACATGTGGCTGTGTCTTAATTTCCTTTCTACAAATAGTTCAAGCACTTTATTTTAAATTACCAAATATAATGTTCTTTTTGTTTAGTTGCTAAGTCATGTCCAACTCTTCTACAGCCTCATGAACTAAAGCCCGCCAAGCTCCTCTGTCTATGCGATTTCCCAGACAAGAGTACTCGAGTGGATTGCCATTTCCTCCTCCAGGGCATCTTCCTGACCCAGGGATCAAACCTGTGTCTTCTACGTTGTAGGCAGATTCTTTACCACTGAGCCACCAGGGAAGCCCCATCAAATATAAAATGAAGAGAAAAAAAATGCATAAAACAAATGCACACTTTAATGAACCCTTGAATAGTGGCATAACCCACACTCATGGCAAGAATAACAGACCGGACTTGGACGGACCTAGAGTCTGTCACACAGAGTGAATTAAGTCAGAAAGAGAAAAGCTAATTTCACATATTAACACATATATATACGTGGAATCTAGAAAAAAAAATGGTTCAGATGAACCTATTTGCAGGGCAGGAATAGAGACAAAGAAATAGGATAGAGAGAGCATGGATGCATGGACATGGAGGGTGAGGGGGATGCACTGGGAGACTGGGATTAATAGATGTGCATTGCCATGAGTGAAACAGACAGCTAGTGGGAACCTGCTGTATGACACAGGGAACTCAGCTTGGTGCTCTGTGATGACCTAGATGTGTGGAATGGGGGCGGGAGGCAGGGAGAGGGTGAGAGAGGTCCAACAGGGAGGGGATATATGTATAATATAGCTGATCCGCTTCATTAAATAGCAGAAACAAAAACAACATTGTAAAGCAGCTACACACACGTGCTAAGTCATTTCAGTCGTGTCCTGCTCTGAAGCGTCTGCCTGCAATGTGGGAGACCTAGGTTCAATTCCTGGGTCGAGAAGATCCTCTGGAGAAGAAATGGCAACCCACTCCAGTACTCTTGCCTCGAAAATTCCATGGACGGAGGAGCCTGGTAGGCGACACTCTACAGGATCACAAAGAGTCAGACACGACTGAGCAATTTCACTATTCTTTGTGACCCTATGGACTGTAGCCTGCCAGGCCCCTCTATCCACAGGATTCTCCAGGCAAGAATACTGGAGCGGCTGCCATGCCCTCCTCCAGGGGATCTTCCTGACCCAGGGATTGAACCTGCGTCTCCTGCGTCACAGGTGGATTCTTTACCCATTGAGTCACCTGGGAAGCCCTTATTACGCATACCTAAAATGTGGTTGAATTATGCTTGATTTTTATTGATGAAATTCAAAGAATATATTCCATCAGGCCTGGCTTTGTTTTGCTTGATCTTTGCTTGTAGCTTTAAGATTGATTCACATTCTCCCATGTATGTGTAGTCTGTGCTATGCTAAGCTGCTTCAGTTGTGTCCAACTCTTTGCAACCCCAAGGACTGTAACATGCCAGGCTCCTCTGTCCATAGGACTTCCCAGGCAAGAATACTGGAGTGGGTTGCCATTTCCTCCTCTAGAGGATCTTCCCGACCCAGCAATCGAACCAGTGTCTCTTAGGTCTCCAGCACTGGCACTTATTCTTAATTGCTGCATGCATGCATGCTAAGTTGCTTCAGTTGTGTCTGACTCTTTGTGACCCCATGGACTGTAGCCCAGCAGGCTCCTCTGTCCATGGGAATTCTCCAGGCAAGAATACTGGAGTGGGTTTCCATTTCCTTTCCCAGGGGATCTTCCCAACCCAGGGATCAAACCCTTGTCTCTCAAGTCTCCCTCATTGGTGGGCAGGTTCTTTACAACTAGTGCCACCTGGGAAGCCCCTGATTGTTGCATACTGCATGCCAGTGCACGAATATGTCACAGTTGACTTATTCAATTGAATTTTGATGGGCATTTGGGATATGTGAAAGTGAAAGTCGCTCAGTCATGTCCAACTCTTTGCAACCTCATGGCCTATACAGTCCATGGAATTCTCCAGACCAGAATACTGGAGTGGGTAGCCTTTCCCTTCTCCAGGGGATCTTCCCAAGCCAGGGATTGAACCCAGGTCTCCCACATTGTAGGCAGATTCTTTACCAGCTGAGCCACAAGGGAAGCCTATTTGGGATATATATACACACACACACATATGTATAGCCCATTACAGGGCAGCTTTGAGAAGTGTTAGCCATAGTATGGTATACATAAACAGAAACTGATGGAGGATACACACATAAGCACAGAATTACTGGATCATACTGCATATGTATGCTTAGTTTCACCAGGCACGGCAAAAATTTTCCAGTTTCCATTCCACCAACAACGCCTAAGAGTTCTTGTTCTTTTACATTTCCAACAACACTTAGGTATTTTAGGTTTGGGCTTTTTTTGCAGGTCTAGTTGGCATTCGTTTCTTTTTTAAATAGAATAGCTGGAGAGAGAAGCCCTCATTGGGCTTTTTGAACCTCTTATATTCCATACTCACTGACTCATTCTAAAAGTCATCAAAACTCTATCTTGTCAGTGTGCACTATTAGAGACCCCCTTAATTTAGAATTTATTAAGGTGATAATCTATTAGTTATCAGTTCTAAAGGAGCTATTACACTTTTTAAAATCTGGACAAAAGTCTTGAGAAAAGAGAATAAATCTGTCAAAGACCCAGGCAGCAGACTTATATCTAAGATGGAGAAGAACAAGCAGTTCTGTGTTATCTATAAATCAAATAAATAAACACCAGATTCAGTAGGCGAAAAAAATCAGATCTTATTAATGTGGCTGAGAAAGTTAATCACAAAGAAAAATCACTCTGAGAAAAGCGGTGTGGGAACATGGGAATTAAATAAAGAAAAAAGCTCCTCTTCCTTCATTTCTGTCTCCTCCCACACACACACAGATACGCACACATACACACAATTATTTCACTCACCACCTCCAGCACTAATTAGTGAGTGACTTCCTTTCCCTGGAAATGCTGACAAGTTCCAGCTGAATACATTTTTAAAGAAAAGAAAACTGAAAATTATTTGAATTTGAGTTAATATTTTTTAAGAGTCTGTTTCTCTTGTGACCGAGTTCTATATAACAGAGCTAAACCCCAAATGGGCGTTATCTCCACAAGGGAAAGACAAGGCTCTGTATGAAGATCCGAAATATGTTTCCTAAACAACTCTTTTGTTTTCTATTTAGAAAAATGACAAGAACAATAAATTTTTATAAAAAGGCATAGAAACTTAACATAGTCAGAAGATACTTCTTTATCCTTGATGGAGCATTTGCTTTTCAGGCTTTTAGAATCAAGATTATGGCTTTCCTTATCTAGATCTATTTAGACATCAAAAATAATCAAAAATTCAATTTATCCCTTATTTTGGAGATTATTTACAATGGTGTATTTCATCTCTCTGGCAAGATTCTACAACATGTAGGTTAGATAAATAGTAAACTGGCAGATGGAATATGAATTGATTACCTTTCTGACATGAAATAATTTGCAAACACAAGTAGGGGATTTTAAGTAATATTACCAGGAAATGAACCAGTGGTTCACAATTACCATATCTATCTGGAGGAGCTCTTTAAAACACACATTTTAAAATGCACACATCCTAAAAATTCTGATTCAACAGCACTGGAGTATCATATTTATTTTTTAAAATTACTCTAGTGACTGTGAAACCTAGACAATGTTAAAAACCAGTGAAATAAGGAGGAAGAAGAAAGATGGAAAAATCAAATGCCAAAGGACCAATCTCTTAAGTTTGAGGCTTTCTAAAGGTTATTAACATTAGAGTTAATATTTCAAATTTATGGCATGAGATGCTCATAAAACTCCTCCCACTTTCTCCTTTCCCCTCCCAGCCACTATAATAGAGAAATATGACCACAAGCTTGTCAGTCTGAACCCTATTTCTCTTGAGAAGGGCTATATTTCAGCTGAGTTCACTTTCCCCCTTCCCACGATACACAGGACTTTATTTCTTAGGGGTTATTAAATGCATTCCACAATGTTCTGGTTTATGATAACTTTGTTCTACATACTCCCATCATATCCAAACATTTTTGCTTTTTCAAATATGAAACAACTGAGGAATGAAACTGATCCATGTTACTTTTTCAAAAGTCATAATAATTTTGACGTATCTCTTCCTTTGAAGAAAAATATTATTGTGTACTCTATTAAAAACGGGACAGGTCACAAAAGAAACAAACAAACCTTGAGTAAAAGCCTGTATAATTTAGCAGTCTTGCAAACTATCAAAATTTTACTGGGATAATGTATACTAAGTAAAGTAAAACCAGAATCCTAGTTATACCTAATCATATACTGACCAGGTTCCAACCCAGTCTGAAAACAAGGAATCTGTTAATCCTGACTATACTAACCTCAGGCTACTCACTCTAAGAAAGACATTTCCAGTACTGAACACACAACAGCAAGTGGGTAGGAGGGGGGTGGAGGGGCAGGCAAATGCCAGTAAATCAAGCTATAAAATAATTCATTATAATTTTGTATTTTACCTTTTCAGATAATAAATATTTTGCCTTCTAGACCAAATGGCATGTTTTCTACTAAAGTAGCACAAGCTAAAATGTGGTCATTCTAAAAGACTATAAAAAAAACAAAGCAACAAATGATTGCATATAACCAAACTAGAATTTTATGATCAATTCTATAAAAATAATAGTTAATCTCCTGAATTCTGAGTGGCAGACACTTTGCAGAATAGGAAACGACAAGAAACTCATTGATAACAGATCATTAAGGAGCAATATGCTTTTCTTGAGTAATAACAAAATGTTGTTTCCTTCTCACTAAAAGCCACAAAACTATTAGCTAAAGCATTATTCGAATGGTCTATTAAAGCCAAGGAACTAATAAAAAAACATGAGGTTATTACTTTCAATGATTAAAAATCGCCACCCATTATAAATATATCCAGTAATCTGAAATTGCCTAGAAGGAAATCGGATGTAGATACCATTTTCCTGGATGAAAGCTGACTTCTTTTCCTTTACTAAGTATTTTCTCTTTTATAGCAATCTCTCTGCCTTTTCTTCCTCCAACGGGGAAATAAACACAAACATTACAAACCAGTGCAGTGATATCCAGTCACTCAGTGGTGCCGACTCTGAGATCCCATGGACTATAGCCTGCCAGAATCCTCTATGAAATTCTCCAGGCAAGAATACTGGAGTCGGTTGCCATTCCCTTCTCCAAGGGATCTTGCCAGCCCAGAGATGGGACTGGGTCTCCCACACTGTGGACAGATTCTTTACCGTCTGAACCACTACCTTCAGAGTAAATAACATCAGTTTTAAAAGAACAAAACATTCAAGTTTTCCAGGTAAAGTCATTCTCATTCCTTCCCTTTGTTCTACATATTAAATACACAAAAGCTAAGCCATTATAAGTAAAATCAGATTTAAAAAAACACTCATGATAAAATTTGATTCTCAGAATTAGAATATGGACTTATTTTTCCCCAGCCAGGTAAGAGTGCTAAGTGTACTGTTCTCCCTGCGGCCGGCAAACTAGGAAAAGTTTAATTTTTTTTTACCTACATTTGAGATTCTCAAGGGCCTTCTCTATAACCCTTGAAAGCAAACTTGTCATAGCTACTTATACTCCTAAATGGAAATAATAGTAATAAGTTTAGAAAACAGAGCCTCTTCAAATTATTATAAAATGTATTTGTCATCATATATCATCATGAGCATGCTTGTATAAACTAGTAGCTAAGAGCTAGTGAACTTCTCGGATCTTAAATTCAAGTCTTGAGGGCTTCCCTGGTGGCTCAGAGGTTAAAGCGTCTGCCTGCAATGCAGGAGACCTGGGTTTGATCCCTGGGTCAGGAAGATCCCCTGGAGAAGGAACTGGCAACCCACTCTAGTACTCTTGCCTGGAAAATCCCATGGATGGTGGGCTACAGTCCACGAGGTTGCAAAGAGTCGGACACGACTGAGCGACTTCACTTTCACTTTAAGAGAAGCAGAAAATATTAAAAAGAGGTGACAAGTATATACAGAAGTCTTGATATTGACTTTTCACTTTGTGACTATTTCTTTAAAAAAAAGCAACAGTATGAGAGTATGATGTAGCAGAACTAACTATTACAAGAACTATTTCAGGTACAAAAGTATAATATGTATTTTAAATATTTAAATATGTAGTTGAGTTTCCAAAACAAACAAAAAGATGGGATAGCTATCTCTAAAGCCTGAAAATATCTAGAAATCTTGAAGCAAAAAATAATAAAACAATGCCTCATACGATATGATGGTATATAACACAACCCAAGTGAATCTACAGTAATTTATCAAATTTAGTAAGACATGTCAGCAAAGTTGCTAGATGTAGTTGTGACATAAAAGTCAAAACTCATTTATGTACAAATAAAACATTTAACTAATTTCAAATATACCATTTTAATAGCACCAAAATATTAACTATTTAGAACAAAAGTCATGAAAACCTGTGAGAGAAAATGATCAACTTTCGTTTGAAGACATAGGAAGATGCAAATAAACAGAGAACTTATCATTTTCATGTCTTAGAAAATTGAAATACTGGGACAATGTCAATTCTTCCCAGACTGAGCAAGAGTTGGAGCAATTTCAACCAAAATTCAGAAGAGACTTAAGGTGGAAATTAACATGCTAATTCTAAGGTGTGTATGAAAGTGCAAGAGATCAAGAAGAGTCAAAACACACTTGAAGAAGTCAAGTGGAAGTTTGTCCTCGCCAAATAGAAAGACTACAAAGCCATTTTTAATTAAGATGGCATAGAATTAGGGTGAAAAGTGAAAGTGAAAGTCACGTGAAAGTGAAAGTCACTCAATCGTGTCCGACTCTTGCTACCCTATGGACTACATAGTCCATGAATTCTCCAGGCCAGAATACTGGAGCCAATAGCCTATCCCTTCTCCAGGGGATCTTCCCAACCCAGGTCTTCCATGTTGCAGGCGGATTCTTTACCAGCTGAGCCACCAGGGAAGCCCAAGAATACTAGATTGGGTAGCCTATCCCTTCTCCCGCAGATCTTCCCAAGAATCTAACTGGGGTCTCCTGCACTGCAGGCAGATTCTTTACCAACTGAGCTATCAAGGAATTAGGGTAGATAGAGTCAAATAAACTAACAGAACATAAATGAGAACCATGAAACAGACCCAGGTAAATACAAACACTGAAAATACAACAGAGGTGGCATCTCACACCAATAGGAATGAAGGGACCATTTAAACACACTGGGATAAGCAGCTGCCCCTTCAGGAAAAAAATGGACTCAGATCTCTTCTTCACACCTCATGCAAAAACAATTACAGATTGACTGAGGACTTAGCACTTTTAGAACAAGGATGTGATATAATGTTTCTTATAAAAATTTTTATTTTTAATTGGAGGATAATTGCTTTACAATGTCGTGTTAGTTTCTGAAGATGCATTCTTAAACAGAACATAAAGAGTGAAAACCCTAACCCTAATTTTCTTTACATAAGTCATCTAAAGCTCAGAACATTTATGTGGATCAAAAAAAAATCTAACAGAGGACAAAAGTGCCAGCCACAAAGTAAGAATGATTTTGCAATAGCATATAATCATCACAAGATAAGTATGAGAATGTTGCTAATAATTTTGAATTTTAACTAATTTTTAATTTCATTATTTTTTAAAAAGGAAGAGTATTTTATATGTGATGAAAAAGACAAAATGGACAAAAAAAGAGATGAACAGACAATATATACAAAAATATCAGCTATATTAAAATAATCAAGGAGAGGAAATTAAAAACCAAAATGAGGTAAAATTCTGGCAATAGAGGAATGATAGGAAGGATAAAAGGCAACAGGAACTCTTCTACAGTGTGGTCAGAGTATATAGATTTTAGAAAGCAATTTTGGCATTAGCTGCAAAGCTGGAGAGCTACAACAGCCTTTAATTAACAATTCTGCTGTGCAAATACATGAAATCAGTCTAGAGATTACTATTTTGTTCATAACATTATAGCCAGAATAGAAATTAATAATGCATCACAAAAGGAATATGCCTTTGAGATAACCTGGCACCTCTGTAGCAGGAAACAGGCACGATAATGAAATAGCATTATTTACAACAGAAAGAATAAACGGAAGCAACATACATGTCCACCAGCAGGAGAACTGGTAAATAAGACAAATATACAATGAAATAAATGCATTCAAGCCTTATCGTTCTTATCTAAAGGAGTATCCTTGTTCCAGAAGCTTCTGCTCTGGTTAATTCTCCCTTTCCCTCTGGAGAATAAAATCTGTTATTTCTGGCTATCTGCCCTCCACACTGTATTTATATGTAATTGACCTACTGGATTCAAACTGTGGTTTTATTTCCAAACTAGTAAATACCTGAGAGCCTTATTTATTCTATCGTTCTTTCCACTTACATTCTGCAACTCACAAAACAGAAACACACATCCCTTTCTTGTCACACTTTCACGCCATCTCAAAAATAGTCAAGTTTCTTAAAATACCTATGGAACTGTCCATTGCCTCTCTGTGACAACAGCTTAATGCCCTAAAAACCCTAACGATGTTCAGGACCAAGAAAACGGTTTTTTAACACCTGAACAAGAACAGAGGATGATTAAGATACAAATTTTACATGCTTGCTTATTTTATTTCTAAATATATTCTCAGTAAACAATGTTAATATTTAATAGGAATGACTTTGTCACTCGGTGCTTTTGCCCAGTAAAAACCAGAGCCCCTAGCATTTTATTGGCACTAAAGCAGTCAGCTGTGACACTGGATAACAGCAAGGGTAAAGAAATTCTGCTCCGTTTCTAAATTAAATGTCTCCTCAATGACTTGAATGTGCAGGTAGAAATAGCAGTTGCTCAAAGAAATTGGCTCCTTTACAATGAAAAACAATCAACAGAGCATTTCCCACAAATCCAAGGAGACTGGAACATATGTAGAGGAGACCACAATAATTTTATAAGGTGCTGACAATATTACCATAATAGAGTCACCTGTTTAAACCAATGCTGGCCCTCATGCATGTATATTCATCATGTGGTTTCAATAACCCGAAGCAGACACGATACACGTAATCCAGCAAGAACTGTAAGGATCACTCACCTCTTGCTGGTAGATGAGAGAGCATAAAATGACTTACTCAACAAGGTCTGTTTCAACAGCATCACCTTTATCCTCCACACCCAGTCACAAAACTAGTTACTGGTGAAGATCCTTTGTCAGTGTGCTACGGTGCCTATTAAACAAAATAATAGTTTTAGGCATTTGTTATCTCACAAAATGATTTACGTATCATTTATTGAGCTATGTTTTTTTCCCTTTTTTTTGTTTTTGGCCACGCCATGTGACATGAATATCCACTGGAAGGACTGATGCTAAAGCTGAAACTCCAGTACTTTGGCCACTGATGTGAAGAACTGACTCATTAGAAAAGACCCTGATGCTGGGAAAGTTTGAAGGTAGGAGGAGAAGGGGACGACAGAGGATGAGATGGCTGGATGGCATCACCAACTCAATGGACATGAGTCTGAGTGAACTTCAGGAGTTGGTGATGGACAGGGAGGCCTGGTGTGCTGCAGTCCGTGGGTTGCAAAGAGTCAGACACGACGGAGCGACTGAACTGATGTGACTTGTGGGATCTTAATTCCTCAACCAGGGATTGAACCTACGGTGGAAGCATGCAGTCTTAACATGTGGAAGTCCCCATTGAGCTATATATATTAATGCACATAAAAATACAACTTGAGAAAATTTTCTCTGGTCATTTAAATTTGCTACTTGTCTACTTGTCTCTCAACTAGCATGACATGTGTCCATGGACAAGTGACTTTATTTAAAAGATATATTTTCATCTATATATTTTAGTAGCATATAGATAGACCCTAACTTCAGGTCAAGCCATTTAGTGACACATCATCATTGTCATTAAAATCATTTGCTTTTATGTATTTATTTCTGTGTGGCCCCATGCTGCTGCTGCTGCTGCTGCTGCTGCTGCTGCTGCTGCTAAGTCGCTTCAGTCGTGTCCGATTCTGTGCAAACCCATAGACAGCCTCCCACCAGGCTCTGCCGTCCCTGAGATTCTCCAGGCAAGAGTGCTGGAGTGGGTTGCCATTGCCTTCTCCAATGCATGAAAGTAAAAAAAGAAAGTGAAGTCGCTCAGTTGTGTCCAACTCTTAGCGACCTCATGGACTGCAGCCTACCAGGCTCCTCCACCCATGGATTTTCCAGGCAAGAGTACTGGAGTGGGCTGCCATTGCCTTCTCCGTGGCCCCATGCTAGGCACTATGAAAAATCAGAATTTTGCAAATCCTCATAGGATATACAATTTAAAATAAAATGGAAATGCACATATTGAAAACACTAATATCAAATACAGACACTAAACATAACATGTAAGTATGTTTGATTACTTCAAATGGAATGAGAGGAGGTTTTAAGGTTTCATGAATATCTCAATCTTTCCGTCTTGAAGCCTTATTTCAGTACTTGGGTCTGAAGAGGTGTCTTAGGAAGGAAAAGGAGCCTGTAGTCCAGGGTTTCAGAGAAAGAAAATGCTCCAGAAGAGACTGTATCATGGGGTAATTCATAAGAGGGACGTGATTACTAAGAGGCCAGTGCTATGCAGTGGCTCTCCATGTATCTGAATATTCGAAAACAAACGTATTTCATTAATATGCCACCATCTGCTGCGAACCCATTCATCTGGCTTGTTGTTGTTCAGTCACTAAGTCGCATCCAACTCTTTGTGACTCCAAGGACTGCAGCACGCCAGGCCTCTCTGTCCCTCACCTTCTCCCAGATTTTGCCCAAGTTCATGTCCATTGAACTAGTGATGCCATCCAAGCATCTCATCCTCTGCCACCCTCTTCTCCTTCTGCCTTCAATCTTTCCCACCATTGGGGTCTTTTCCAATGAGTCAGTGTTCGCATTAGGTGGCCAAAGGACTGGAGCTGCAGATTCAGCATCATGGTTTACTTCCAATGAACATTCAGGGTTTACTTCCCTTAGCTACCAAATAGTGTTTTTCTAACACACATCTCTTACTCAGGAAGACTTCATTTCACTTGGAGTTCCTAAACAGGCCAAATCAATAATCTGGTAATACTAAATTACCAGTTTAGCACTCCACAAAATGTTACTGGGCTTCCATGCTGGCTCTGACGGTTAGAATCTGCCTGTAATATAGGAGACCTGGGTTTGATCCCAAGATTGGGAAAAATCCCCTGGAAAAGGAAATGGCAAACCACTCCAGTATTCTTGCCTGGAGAATTTCACGGACAGAGAAGCCTGGCGGGCTACAGAACATGGGGTCACAAAGAGTTGGACATGACTGAGCAACTAACATAACAATAATCTTTAGAAATCTATATTAGAGAAATGTTTACATTTAAGAATAGTTCCTCAGTCTTAATTCCTAGTAGCAATCAGTAGCTATTCTTTTTCTCTAAGCTATTCTTGCAAAGAGGAAACTCTTAATCATATTAGGTTCTCTCAAAATCATACAGTTCTGATTCTTTACAGCTAGTGGTTCTCCAAAGTGTGGTCTGGGGAAGAGGACCAGTGTCACCTGGCAATTGTGCAAAATGGAAACTCTCGGGCTCCACCCCAGACCTGCTCCATCAAACAACTGGGGTGTGAGATCCAGTCATCCAGTTTAACAAGACCCTCAAGTGATTCTGGTACACACTCAAGTTGAAAACTACTGCTTTGTACCTGTCTGATAATAACATCATTCACGCTTCCCCTGGTCCCACTGTCAGGAAAGGTATTTCAGTTCACCTATGGAAACAATATGAGAAAAACAAAATATCTTTGTTGCTTTACCTTCTCACTGAAAATGACATATTTATGTTGGTCAAGAAACACTCCCCAAATGGATTAACATTCTTTTTTTTAATATAAATTTATTTATTTTAATTGGAGGTTAATTACTTTACAATATTGTATTGGTTTTGTAAATACTCCCTACTCATAAACTGTCAGTGTTACAGGAATTGTAGATTGCAGTGTTTACAAGCATGTTCCAATATACTGTCAATGAAACCAATAGATTTAACAAGCTCCCGAGGGTCTTCATTCTCTCCTGGGCCTCACATTGAGAACACTAATAGGCTGGATCTCCAGCATGGCATTTAAGAGCTGTCCTTGGTGTGTATGAGGGGGGGTGGCCCCAGGAGGAAGGTCTGGAAAAAGTCTCCTAGAGGGTCTGACAGTTAAAAAAAAAAAGTCTGAGATTTCCTTTTTGCTCATCAGCAGGCCTTGACAGTCAACTTTCCTGCTTTCAGCAAAGCTAAGACACTACCAATGGGCAAGGCCCCAGTTCTCACTGTCAAGGTCTGGAAATTAATGGTTTTATAGTGAGGGACTCAGAGGGAAAGACCCTGACGCTGGGAAAGGCTGAGGGCAAGAGGAGAAGGGGGCGCCAGAAGATGAGATGGTTAGACAGCATCACTGACTTAATGGACATGAGTTTGAGCAACCTCCGGGAGATAGTGAAGGACAGGGAAGCCTGCCGTGCTGCAGTCCATGGAGTGACAAAGAGTCCGACATGACTTAGCAACTGAACAACAGTGAGGGAATGTCATTCCTTGAAATCTTCGTCTGATACCCATCAGCGGAAGTTAAAACCATACCACCTTTTTTGAAATACCAAGCCACCTAAGCCAAATGGAAAAGAAAATCGACTTCCTCAGCACGTGCACTAAAAGATTACTTTGATGTACCTTAGGCCAAAATCCCACCAAGTCTACACAATTCTCCACCTCCGTTAGCCCATGCCTGGGCCCCAGGTCCCCCAGGAATGAAGACCTTCCTGCTCGTGACGGACACCAATTATCTCCGACCAAACTTCACGATGAAAAGGGGGGAGGGTGGGGGCCGAGGGCGGAATTACTCTTTCAGCAGCGGTCATTAAAAAAAAAAGATAATAACTTCGAACTCCCTCCAAAATTAGCCTCCACCGTCCTATAAATTGGTTTTCTTTGTGATCTAAAATTGACTCGCAGGGCACCAGTTAGAAAATAGTCGCTGAAAAGCCGGGGCCTCCGCGCTTTCGGATCCTGCCGGCCTTTCAGCGTGTAAACAAACGCATCAGATTTAAAGCTTTTCCCATAATTGTTATGCTAACCTTGGAGCGAAACCTCTCCATTTGCATTTGAAGGAGCTAAATATTAGGCAGGAAAGAAAGTGCTCTTTTTGAAAGCCTGAGAAAATGTCCCCGCGCTGGGCTGCCGGGCCATCTGGGGCCGAGGGCTGGGGCGCACCACCCCCCCACCTCCTCACCCCCTGGTCCTTGGCAGCGGCGCGGGGAGGAAGGGGCGCCCCAGGGCCGTCATCCGGCTGCACAGGAATGCGGACGGGCCCCCGCCCGGAGCCTCGGGGCGCGGGCGGCCCGCGGACGTGGGAGCCGGGGACACACAGCGCGGCCTGGGCTCCTCAACCTCTTCCTCCAGAGCGCATCCCCCAGGCCCACTGTTTCCAGGATGCCCCGGGGGAGAGGGGCGTCCCCGCTGCAGGGTGAGGGGCTCCCAGAGGCGTGAGGGTGGATGGATGCGGAAGGTGTAGACCTGCGCCGGGAAGGAGAAACTGGCCTCTGGCAAGCGCTCTGAGTCACTTTGAACTTGATCTCCTGGAGCCTCCAGTTTAGCCCATGGAGTCGAGGCTCGTAGGGTAAGCACCCTCGTGCTGGTTAAGCTTGGAGTAATTAAAAGTAAACGGGGCACCCGTGGGGGCTTTTTAAAGAAAGGAGGGAGGAAGGAGGGAGGTCTCGAACTTCCCCATCAGCCTATTCCCCGGGAATCCAGAAAAGCCTGCAGCCCTCTGCCTTCCAAGGGAACAAAAGCTTGACCGGGATGAGCTAAGGGAAATCATTCCTTGAGGAACAAGAGGGCATGCTGCACCAGGAGGACCAAGCTGGAAAGGATAAGATGCTGCTAGATTCCAGAATATCATTTTCTCCTTTTAATCTCCTTTCGAATATAACTGAAAGATGCCTTAATTTTTTAAATGACTCCACTGTTGTCAGAATTAGCATTTTTCACCAGTCCTAGGAGACATTCCAGAGGAGAACGGTATTTTTATTTTCCTTTTTTCCCCCAGCTACGGTTTGACAAAGGCTTCTCATGCATCGCTGGGCTGTGTTACAAAGTTAAGGGATTTTTTTCCCTCTCTCAAAGGAAGATCATTGAGGCTGCAAGTAACCCTGGTAGCTGCTAGGAGATGGAATTCTTTAGGCCAGAACTGCATGTTGGACAAAATAACTGGCGAAAAGAGGAATGCAGGCCAGCACTCGAGTCCTTTAAAGAGGCAAAAAGGATGCAACAGTGACCCAAAGTCTGTACGGGAATAGGAGATGAAGCGTATTGTTTTTCCTGGTCATCAACTAAGTACTAGTGTTTGACAAGTCTCTGAAATGCATCAGTTGCCATTTATTTATTAAATGGTCACAATTTCGGTTTTTGATTTGTTTGTTGAGACATAAGCCCTTGGTCTCAGATTGATCCCAGCTCCAGATGTGGCTTCTCATACTTCCTACCTTGGGGGCCCTTTTCCTGTTGAGTTTGAGGCTCTTGATGTTTCATATAGAAAGAATTCAGTGAGAGACGAAGTGATAGGTAAGGAGCAGATTTATTTAGAGAGAAACACACCCCACAGACAGAGTTTGAGCCAACTGGGAAGGTGGGAGGCCCTGAAATATGGCGTGGCTAGTTTTTATGGGCTAGGTAATTAAATGGCAACCCACTCCCCTATTGTTTTGCCTGGAGAATTCCATAGACAGAGGAACCAGGCGGGCTACAGTCCATAGGGTTGCAAAAAGTCGAACTCAACTAAAACAACTTAGTATACACACACAATTTCATAAGCTAATGAATGGGAAGATTATCCCGATTATTTCAAGGGAAGGGACAGAGATTTCAGTGAGCATATGATGATGCTCCAGGTCCACTGGAAGCCAAATCTTCCGCATCTTGGTCCTGGTTGGTTCTAACCAGTTTCTGTCATGTCTCATGGCTATGTCATTCTTTTAAAGGTTGTGCCCTGCCCCCTTCACTCCTGTTTCAGTCCCCATCAAGTTATTCTGCCTTTCTAAAACCCAGTGTTCCTATCTGCAAAATGGGTGTATTGAAATAAACACAGTGCCTAGCACAGGGTAAGCTCTGTAAATCATTGCGGTTCCTGTGTACGTTTTGATCATCATTGTAATCACTGCCTTTTCCCTGAAAATGAAGGAACTGAATGGAGGCATTCAAAGATACTTATTCATCGCCAAGTTCTTTTAGCATTGGAGATAAATAGATGAAAGTTGCTTGTTCTCATGGACTATGTATTCTAGTCTGGGAGATAAACAACAGATTAGAAAAGTATTAAGTATGATCATTGTGTAACCAAGCAGAAACCTATGGAGCCTCCCTGGACAGACCTCCCCGCCATATCCTCTGCTATAGTTCCTCTCTTAGGTACCCAGATAATAGTACCTCATGTGTATTTTCTGAGTTTTTCATATGCTAAAAACTACCACCAAATGGAAGAAATTGACAAATTGATGATCTTGAGCATGTAACCCCTAGACCTACAGGTAGATAATGTTAAACCATACTGGAGTGGGTAGTCATTCCCTTCTCCAGGGGATCATCTCAACTCAGGGGGCAAACCCAGGTCTCCTGCTTGCAAGCAGATTCCTTGCCATCTGTGCCACCAGGAAAGCCCAGCTACTAACAACAGCCTCTAGACCTACAGGCAGATAACGTGAACCACCCTTTACCTCACCATCAACCAGTCAGAGAACTGTACACCAACTGATCGCAGACCCTGCGACCTCCCTCCCCCACCTGATTTTTAAAACTGCTTTGCTGAAACCCTTCCAGAGTTTGGGGTTTGGGAGATACATGAGCCCACTTTCTTCTTGCATGGGCCTGCAATAAACCTCTTTCTGCTCCAAACTCTGACGTTGCACCTCACAATGTGTTGGGCACATGAACTTGCATTGGTAACAATTTCAGAGAGCAGTAGATTCCAAAAAGAAAATAAACGAGGGAATTGGAAAGAAAAGTGATTGAGAAAGGTGCTAGGAAGGAGAGGAGGGCTGGTTCAGATGAGATGCACAGAGCACCTCCCAGAGGAAGTGATGAGCACTGGGGTCCGCCAAGCAAAGCAGGCTGGAGCAACATTCCGGGTCTGATTTTAGAGGGTCTGCTGCTGCTGGTGCTGCTGCTGCTAAGTCGCTTTAGTCGTGTCTGACTCTGTGAGACCGCATAGAGGGTAGCCCACCAGGCTCCGCCATCCCTGGGATTCTCCAGGCAAGAACACTGGAGTGGGGTGCCATTTCCTTCTCCAGTGCGTGAAAGTGAAAAGTGAAAGTGAAGTTGCTCAGTCGTGTCCAACTCTTGGCAACTGCATGGACTGCAGCCCACTAGGCTCCCCCGTCCCTGGGATTCTCCAGGCAAGAGTACTGGAGTGGGATGCCATGAGAGGGTCAGGAGCTCCAAATTATTTTCAGAGCAATGAGAGATTCTGAGAAAGTTGCAGGCAAGGGACTAACATGATCTGGTTTATTATTTCGAAAGGTCACTCTGCCTCTTATGTGGCAAATGGACAATGGGAAGTGGTGGAGGAAGACAAAGTAGCGGTGGTCTCCAGCCCTCCTTGCCTCTGGGAAGCTTTCGTAAAGCCAGGTCCACCTGCGGGCATGGAGTAGCGACCAGGCATTGCTTTTCGTTGCTTTGCCTTGGTTCTAAATGCCTGGGAGACTCTCCTGTATTGTAAGAGTTGAAAAACACTAATTTGGAAGCCATCTCAATTGTTGAGTGAAAACTGGTCTCATAGAAGTGCAGATGTTCACAGGCAGTCACACTCAGCCTGTGTCTTGGAGGTAGAAGCAAATCAACCTGCTAATGGATTAGGGATGGGCGGGGAGAGAAAGATAGAAATGAGGAACGACCTTGCAGTTGGTACAGTAGTATAGATGGTGATCCCATTAATCAGAATGGCAAAAGTGAAGTCGAAGTAGACAGAGGTGAAGACTGGAATCAAGAATATAGACTATGTTGTATATTTGATGATTATGGGACATCTGTTAGTATAACAATAATCTAATTATTCACTGGAGACATCTAGCAGGCAGTTGAGTGAGAGACAGGAAGACAAAACTCTAAATGTCATCTGTATCGATGTTGCCCAATAGAACTTTCATCGAGAATGGAAAACCTTCTATATCAGTACTGTCTACTGCAGTAATGCTTACCGTAAATGGATTTTGAGCAATTGAAATACAGCTGGTATCAATGAGGAGCTGAATTTTTATTTTACTTTATTTTAATTAACTTTAATTTAAATAGCAATATGTGGCCAGTAGTTACCCCACTGGACAAAGTAGCTATGTGTTGATTCCCATATTTATATGGTATATCTGGCCTGAACCGGACACCTTTTCACTACTTCCTCTGGTAACTGATCAAAGCCACTGTCTTCTCCAGCTTGGATTATTGCAGCAGCTGCCCATCTGGTCACAGTGTTTCTCCCCTGACCTTCTATTGTGTATTCTCAAAACAGCAGCCAAAATCATCTTCACAGCTTGAGTTCTATCACGTGTTTCTTTGCTAAAGCCTTCTAGTGGTTCCTCATCTCAAGGTGATAAAAGCCAAAGTTTTTTCAATAGCACACAAAAAAGTCCTACATCATTTGACCCCTTCTTTGCCTCTGTAACTGCATTTTCCTCTTTTTGACCACCCCTCTGTCTCTGCCATAGCGCTTCTCACCTTCTATTGTACCATATAATAAACTTGGTTACATTGTTTAGTGTCTGCTCTTTCTTACTAGAAAATAGGCTCTGTTAGGGTGGGGATTTATGACTGTTTTGTTCACTATTGTGCCCTTACTACCTAAAACATAGTAGCCTGGCACATATTAATCATCTGATAAATACTTACTGAAACACTGATAATAGAGCTCAGCTTGGTCAAGAAAGACTGCATGTGGCTTCAAGATTGAGCACTGAGCCATTCCTGCATTGGTGGGGCCACTAATAGCCACTAATAGCTTTTGAACTCCAAAATACTGAGACACATTCTAAGTGCAAAATACCTATGAGACTGTGAAGGTTAAGTATATATCTAAAGAATATTAAATATTTCATTAATTATTAAAATATCTCATTAATTATTACTTATTGAAATGATATTTGGGAATATTGTGAGTTAATTAAAATATGTTATTATAATTGATCTTGCCCATTTCTTTTTACTTTTTTAATGTAGAAATTAAAAACTGGGAAATTTAAAATCACATAGGTGTCTCATTATTAGGCCTACTGGGTTAGAGACTGAGAAGAAAAAATGTCAGCAGGGGTTACTGTCCAGTGAGCAGGAGAAAATATCAAGAAAGTGCAGCACGTGGAAGATTAGAGAAACAGTTTTTTTCAAGTGGGAAGGACTAGTTAACTAGGTCACACGAGCAAAATAAAGACAGAATTGACTGCAAGACTGGGCGAGATGGAGATCGCTGTTGACTGACAGGGGCAGTTTCAGTGAAATGTGTCGCCAGGAGACCAAGTGGAGAGGGTTCAAGTCAGAATGAAAACTGAGGAAGGAGAGACAACCAAGACAGACAACTCTCTCAAGGAGTTTTGCTATGAGAAAGGAGATGACTGCAGGACATAGAAGAAAATTATTTTAAGATGGGAGATGTTTGATAGCTGAAAGATATGATCCAAGAGAGATAGCCCCAAATTGGGAAATTTAGGCCAAATACAAAGAATATAGACACATAGCATCTTAAATCTGAAAGGTCCTTGAAGTTCATCTTAGACAAACACTTTACATTATAGGTAAGAACTCTGAGGTCCAAATAGGTAAAGGACTTATCAATGTCCTACAGCAGAGCTGAAACAGAACTAGAAGCCTCATGGTCTTTGAGCTTGCATTTCTGCAGACATTTCCAAATCCTGATATATTTGACACAAAATACTCTTTCCTTGAAAAAGGTAACATTTACATGATTGCTAGTGGTCCATTAAGAGCTAACATAATAAAAATAACCCCTAACATTTATTGAATACTAAGTGCTGTGTGACTAGTGTTTTATATATTTTAATAGTAAGCTATATAATAACTCTTTAATAGTAAGCTATATAATAACTCTGTGATATAGATAGGTATTATTATACCTGTTTTATAAATTAGAAAAAACAAGATTTTGAGAGTTTTGGTTTTTCGTATACATAACTGTTTGGATCAAAAGTAAAGTCTTTTCAATATCCCATACAGTCTCGAAATCATAATTCCTTTACTTGGAGACCATCCTTCAACAGGGCAAAATACCCAAATTTTCCAGTTGATATAAATGAGATTAATAAAATAATACTTCTAGTTCAAGTTTTTTTTCCAAAGTATTTGTCTCTATGGATCCAAAGTCTAAAATCTAAATGTTAAAAAAAAAAAAAAAGATTAACTACAGCAATCTTATGGTTCTAAGCAAAAATGGTGGCATAATCATGTTGGGGTTTGCCTTTCAGTTTCCTGGAATCAAGCACACTGATTTTCAACACCCCCCCAAAAAAACCTCATTGAATGAGATTATCTTATGTGCCAATGACAGACTGTCTCCTTTGAAACATCTTCAATAATTCTAAGTGAACTGGATAAAACTTATAAAAAGATTTATGATCAGGGATGAAAACATTTCTGTGCTTTATACCTAGACAGTTCATACCTGTTACTAAGTATGATTTCTCCATGGCAGAATAAAAACCAACTATGTACTGTTTCCATATATAAAAGTTAAATTAACTGGAGTGCCCAGAGAATGGTGGAAATGCGAAGTTCTAATAAATTTTATTTTCTGCTTAACCTGAGGTCAACCAAACAAGTTTTATTCTAACTCCACTGAAAATCTTTAAATGCTTAGCCCTTCTTTCCTTACTGTGTAGGAAATAGAACATAATTTGATCTCTCTTTAATGATTCAGTATTTCTCTGTGCCTTGGGGTATCATGTTCAATAACATTTTGTAATACCTACCTAGGACTTTCAGTGTAGAGAGTGACTAGGGAAGGAAATTTTGCAAAGTTTCTTTCTTTGAACATTAGCCTCTTTTTTGCTGAAGGTTAGGTAGAATAAAACTTCAAGTAATGAGGTTTTCTGTTAATTCAGTTTTATCACTCTGTTTTCATTTCTTGTACACTAAGATAATATAATAGTGCTAACACATAAAAAGGTTAGTATGTGTTAAGAGGCTTTGGTTTGCAGGTTCTGTTATTGTCGTCGTTGTAACATTCCTGATGAGTTTGTGATGACCTTGACCTACCCTTCACTTAGAGACTGTTCTGAACAATGATACTCATTCATAAAATGATTAATCTGGGGTGAGTCAGTCTGCAGCCACAGAGAGGCAAACGTTCACATACTAGTCTCACAGGTGTGTGAACCCCACGTGATATGTTGTCCTACAGCAGAGCTGAAACAGAACTAGAAGCCTCATGGTCTTTGAGCTTGCATTTCTGCAGACATTTCCAAATCCTGATATATTTGACACAAAATACTCTTCTCCTTGAAAAAGGTAACATTTACATGATTGCTAGTGGTCCATTAAGAGCTAACATAATAAAAATAACCCCTAACATTTATTGAATACTAAGTGCTGTGTGACTAGTGTTTTATATATTTTAATAGTAAGCTATATAATAACTCTTTAATAGTAAGCTATATAATAACTCTGTGATATAGATAGGTATTATTATACCTGTTTTATAAATTAGAAAAAACAAGATTTTGAGAGTTTTGGTTTTTCGTATACATAACTGTTTGGATCAAAAGTAAAGTCTTTTCAATATCCCATACAGTCTCGAAATCATAATTCCTTTACTTGGAGACCATCCTTCAACAGGGCAAAATACCCAAATTTTCCAGTTGATATAAATGAGATTAATAAAATAATACTTCTAGTTCAAGTTTTTTTTCCAAAGTATTTGTCTCTATGGATCCAAAGTCTAAAATCTAAATGTTAAAAAAAAAAAAAAAGATTAACTACAGCAATCTTATGGTTCTAAGCAAAAATGGTGGCATAATCATGTTGGGGTTTGCCTTTCAGTTTCCTGGAATCAAGCACACTGATTTTCAACACCCCCCCAAAAAAACCTCATTGAATGAGATTATCTTATGTGCCAATGACAGACTGTCTCCTTTGAAACATCTTCAATAATTCTAAGTGAACTGGATAAAACTTATAAAAAGATTTATGATCAGGGATGAAAACATTTCTGTGCTTTATACCTAGACAGTTCATACCTGTTACTAAGTATGATTTCTCCATGGCAGAATAAAAACCAACTATGTACTGTTTCCATATATAAAAGTTAAATTAACTGGAGTGCCCAGAGAATGGTGGAAATGCGAAGTTCTAATAAATTTTATTTTCTGCTTAACCTGAGGTCAACCAAACAAGTTTTATTCTAACTCCACTGAAAATCTTTAAATGCTTAGCCCTTCTTTCCTTACTGTGTAGGAAATAGAACATAATTTGATCTCTCTTTAATGATTCAGTATTTCTCTGTGCCTTGGGGTATCATGTTCAATAACATTTTGTAATACCTACCTAGGACTTTCAGTGTAGAGAGTGACTAGGGAAGGAAATTTTGCAAAGTTTCTTTCTTTGAACATTAGCCTCTTTTTTGCTGAAGGTTAGGTAGAATAAAACTTCAAGTAATGAGGTTTTCTGTTAATTCAGTTTTATCACTCTGTTTTCATTTCTTGTACACTAAGATAATATAATAGTGCTAACACATAAAAAGGTTAGTATGTGTTAAGAGGCTTTGGTTTGCAGGTTCTGTTATTGTCGTCGTTGTAACATTCCTGATGAGTTTGTGATGACCTTGACCTACCCTTCACTTAGAGACTGTTCTGAACAATGATACTCATTCATAAAATGATTAATCTGGGGTGAGTCAGTCTGCAGCCACAGAGAGGCAAACGTTCACATACTAGTCTCACAGGTGTGTGAACCCCACGTGATATGTGAACCTCATCACACACCTCCTTTCTATTCTACCTTCACATGAGTACCTATCCTTCTCCAAGTCCAAAGCTAATCCTTTTACCTTCTCTGCACATTTGTCTCTTCCTTGATACACAGCCTTGCTCAGCTCTCAGCCAGTTACAAAGGTTCCTTACCCTCGCTGTATCTCTTCTTCTTTTGCCTGTGTGTAGATATGTGCTAAATCGGAATCACTTCAACCATGTCCCACTCTTTGCAACGCTATGGACCATAGCCCGCCAGGCTCCTTTGTCCATGAGATTCTCCAGGCAAGAACACTGGAGTGGGTTGCCATGCCCTCCTGCAGGGGACCCTGCCTACTCAGGGATTGAGTCTGCATATCTTACGTCTCCTGCGTCTCCTGCATTGGCAAGTGGGTTCTTTACTACGGGTGCCACCTGGGAGCCAAGCTTCAGAACAAGTAGTTTGTCTCCGGAGTCTCTGGTTCCTCCCAGCTGTCCTCTTGAGGACTTTTTGTCTTTATTTTTCTTGATTGCCCAGGGGTCTCTGACACAACTGAATCCTTCCATCTGAGAACTCTCTTCACCAAACCACTATTTCACCTTTCCTATGTTCTGTCCTCCTCCCTCCCTCCCATTTCTTCTTGGTCTTCCTCTCTAGTTCTTTTCCATATGGCCTCTGAAGGTGAGTGTTCCCAGACTGTCATCATTCATGTTTCCTTCCACTTCTTCCTTCCATTATGTCATTTGTTTCCCAAACTCTAACTGCTGCTAATACACTGATAACTCAGAAGTTTGCTCTCTTTCTTGAGCCTATTGGACAATTCCACCTGGATATTCTGAAAGTGATATAAAAGTTAATGTATCCCCAAACAAACTCATTAGCAAGATTTTTCTTTATCCATTAATGGGGCTATAGTCACACAACTCAGTTCCCTTGACTCTCATCTTTTCCCTTAGTCATTTGATTGATTTTAGCTTAAACACATATAGCAAACCTGCACATCCCTCAAATCTTGTGAGTTACTTCACTGTAGGTTTACAGCCTTCTTCTCTCATCATCCTCTTTCCAGTTATTTATCGCCCCTGTCCTGCACTCTATTTGCAGAGACTTCTTTCCAAAACATACATCTATTTACTATTGCTGCTCCTCTGGGGACCACCTCCTTCACCCTTGCCATGGAATAAAGTCCCGAATATATTTCAGAGCATGTTTTGTCCTTCACATCTGGCCTTAACCTGTGACCCTCCAATACCTCTGCCCCTGTTTCTACCCACACCCACCTCTTCCCTTCTGCTCAACGCACTCCTGTCTCATCCACCTGGTACTCCTACTCAACCTTCAACAGACCTTATCGATATCTTGTTTATATCACTTGTTACATTGAATAATTATTAATTTACACACCTCCCACTACATTGTGTTGTAATTACTAAACAGTGTGCACCACTTAACAATAGGGATCGTGGTCTTTCCACCATTATATCCACACCATCTAGCATAGTACTTTTGCTTCATAGGGGCTCAATATATGGATCGGAATGGAATGAAACAATTTCCCATTGTTTATCTCCACCGTCGGGTATCCTCCTAAACATGAGACAGGTGGTTTCTGATTTCATACACAAGGTGTGTTGTCCTGATTTGTGAGGAAGGGGAACAGCCCCTCTTTTCTTTATTCTTCCTGGGAGAACAAATTGCATGATACAACTGTGGAGCCGACTTGCTTTTTAAGGGCATACATGGCTATTTTGTTCAAATATCCCTCGTCTCTCCGGGTGTTCTTTCTCTAAGCCTGTCTGCCCTTTTCCAAAAGTGAAAACACCACAAAGCGTTTCTGTAATAATATGGTGTATACTATCACATTAGCTACAGTTATAATAAAAGTAGCTACATAATCAGATTATGCTTTGCCTCATAGCCACAGAAATAATGGTGCTTTATCAGGAAATTTTTTTATAACCAAATGGAAATTCACTAATGCAATAGGAAGCTATCAAACATAATACAATTCAGGAGACCCAAACTGCTAGTGTCTCAGTAGGTGAAGGGGAAAAACATCCATTTTATTGTAATGAAACTCTTAACAGAGACATTTTTGTAGAAATGCTCCACAAATGTTCTTTTGCTGTTTGTATGATCATTTTTGTGTGTCTTTTTTAAATTCAGCTTCTTCTTGTGAAAAGTCTGTTTGAATAGCAGAAAAAAAATAAAAGCGACCAGTGGTCAGGCAGTTATTACATAGAAGAAACCATTCTAAACTTTAAAATATGGATTTATACTTTCAAACTGCTTAGAGAGTTTCAGAAAGGCTCCCATAAATGTAATCCACACAACAAAATACCAGTGTGCCCATGGCTTGTGGAGAGTGACAGGCTGTCTACTCAAGCACAAACTAATGAGCAGGAAAATACATAGCATGTCAAACAGTCTGCTCAAATTCCTTTTACCTCGATTTCCATCTAAAAACAGTGAACAAACAGCCAAAATCGAGGTAGGTGCAATTTTTGCCTTTACTAAACAGGGGTTTCATGACAATCAGAATATCAAATTCAGAGAAAAAAAAAATGAAATGGCTTTTCTGCTTCAAAAAAAAATTCTGCTAGAATTCAAAGGAAAGATGAAGAGTTTTCTTTCTTCAAAAAGATTTCCTTTAGTCCAGGACTGGGGGAAAAGTGACGAAAGTAAAAAGGCACGAGAGCAATGCAATTCAAAGACACAGTCCCATGCTATCACTACACGCGTGTATGCACGCACAGGTACATATATAGTTGTGTGTATTAGCACATAGATGGAGGTATAGAGCTCTAGATGATAGATAATTGGTGATTTCTCATTCTAGCAGCTTTGAAAGGGATACTTTTGTTTAAATGATCTCTTCAATGGTGGATTCTATTGAGGTATAGCTACTTCTCCTTTTGACCTTAAATTCCAACCATGTGGTCATACACAATGATTAGATAACAACTGTGAACCAGTGGGACTTCCCTTGTGTCCAGTGGCTAAGAATCCGCCTGCCAATGCAGGGAACACGGGTTCTATCCCTGATCCGGGAGGATCTCATATACCATGGTGCAACTAAGACCATTCGCCACAACTACTGAGGCCCGTGCACCTAGATAGAGCTCGCGCTCCGCACAAAGCCACGGCGATGAGAAGCCCGCGCCGCAGCTAGAGTAGCTCCCACGTGCTGCAGCTAGAGAGAGCCATGGCCCGGAGCAGCCAAAAATTAACATTAATTAATTTTTTTAATTGTAAGCCATAAAAACGCACTTCAAATAGACTAGAAATACTCGTTTTGACCACTTGGATGTACTGACTATTTTGCATTTTGATCAACACTTCCTATTCAGTTTTGTTTCCAACCAAGTTAGTCCTCTTCCAGCTCCAGGATCCCATCAGATGTGCTTGGGGCTACCGCGGTGTGCACATCAGCACCTAAGCTCCCCTTCTGTGGATGACACCTTCTCCCCTCCAACCGACCGACCTCTAAACATGGCACAGGAGGTGAGTGTGATCTGGGAACAATACAACCAGATACAATTACTGATCTTTTTAAAAAAAAAATCAGACTTTCTAAATATAGTACAAGCCCATTTTTTGTATGTTTTTCTATATGGCAGGATAGAGACTGGTGGAGGTGTTTGGAGGATATGGGGGGGAAATGGAGCCAATTTGGAATGGGGACAGGCAGCGTTAATTCAAAATTACATATTTATGGGGAAAATATCATCTTGGTCTGCAGTTTGAGGACAAAGCTAAAGAGGTAAACAAACCAGCAGGGAGTGTCTTTGTATATGCAGAATCAAGATAAAAAACCAGTTTTCTGTCTTCCCGTCATCCTAGCAGGTGGCAAGTAATCAAGGCTCCATAAAGTGTGCAGGGCCTCCAGCGGTGTTCAGACTGCTCAGGTTCTTTTCCTTTGCCACTAGTTTCTGTTGATTCACTCACTAAAATGTATTTCTGTCCAGGTGAATACTCCCTCCCGTCCTTCACCTACACATTTGACAGTATGTTTCTCAGAATGTGGCCCAGTGTGGAGAAGAGGGGTGACATTATGGTCTCATTCAAGTGACACTGTGTTTTAAACATCTCAATTTAATGAAATCAGTCCTGAATATTCATTGGAAGGACTGATGCTGAAGCTGAAACTCCAATACTTTGGCCACCTGATGCGAAGAGCTGACTCATTGGAAAAGACCCTGATGCTAGGAAAGATTGAAGGCAGCAGGAGAAAGGGATGACAGAGGATAAGATGGTTGGATGGCATTACTGACTCAATGGACATGAGTTGAGTAAACTCCAAGAGTTGGTGATGGACAGGGAGGCCAGGCGTGCTGCAGTCCATGGGGTTGCAGAGTCTGACATGACTGAGCAACTGAACTGAACTGATGCATAAATAGAGAATAATATCCAAAAGAACTCCTACAAGTGGCCTACAGATATGAGAAAAATGTGCTCGACATTACTGATCATCAGGGAAATGAAAATCGATGCACAATGAGATATCACCTCAGACCTATAAGAATGCCTGTCTTCAAAAAGACAAGTGATAACAAGTGTCGGCGAGGATGTGGAAAAAAAGGAACTTTTGTGCACTGTTGATGTGAACGTAAATTCATACAGCCACTATAGAAAATAGGGTGGAGGTGCCTCAAAGCACTGAAAGCAGAAATACCAGTTGATCTAGCTGTCCCTCTTCCCTTTGAGAAATGGGAAATGAAATCAGAATCTCAAGGAAATATCTGCATCCTCATGTTCATTGCAACATTATTTACTATAGTCAAGACATGGAAAAAAACCTAAGTATCCATCAGCAGATGAATAGATAAGTAATATATTCACACACATACATACACACAATTGAAATTATTCAGCCACAGAAAAGAAAGAAACCTCACCATTTTCAACAACATGGATGGACCTTGAGGGCAATATGCTAAGTGAAATAAGGTAGAGAAAGACAAGGTTGCAATATCTCACTTATATGTGAAATCTAGAAATCTCCATTCACAGAAACAAAGAGATTAATGGTTACTCAGGGGTGGGATTTGGGTGGGGGGGATGGCAGGAATAGGTGCAGATGGTCAAAAGGTACAAACTTCCAGTAATAAGGTAAATCACTTCTGGGTATGTAATGTACAGTATGGTCACTATGCTGTTTAGTATATTTAGTATATTTTAAAGTTGCTAAAAGAGCAGATTTTAAAAGTCTCCCTTGAAAGGTATTAGGGTACTGTGCTTATATAAGGATTTGAAGCATATTTAGTGGTGAATGGTGAGTCCAGACTTGGATTCATGTAAGCAAACTTGAGTCAAGCCCCTCTCAGGTCTCTCCTCCAGACAATGCTGGAGTCTGCATCATTCCGTTAGTGTGTTCTGTTTCCCCCCACTCCCAGTAGTTACTTGGGAAAGATCCCCTAGGAAGGAAATGGCAACCCACTCCAATATTCCTGCCTGGAGAGTCCCATGGACAGAGGAGTCTGGAGGGCTACTGTTCATAGGGTCGCAAAAGAGTCGGACACAACTGAGCAACTGAACAACAACAATAGTTATTTGACATTTTCAGAGGGTTCTTCCTACCGCTGTTTGGAGATGTCCAGTCCCAGAAGATTCAGCAGTTTTCCTTCATGCCCTGCTTCACCGGTGCCAGTTGTGTCCGCAAGTCTTCAGTGAAAACTGGATGGTCAAAGAGAGAGTGTCCATGGAGACAGGAAGGGTAGCAGTCAGTGCAGCCAGACAAACTCCCCCAGCAAGGAAGATGTTCATTGCACTGATGGGCATCACTATAAATCACAGCCACTCTTTGATTTAATAAAACTTTATTAAATAACTACTGTGAACTAAGATCATGGCATCCGGTCCCATCACTTCATGGCAAATAGATGGGGAAACAGTGGAAACAGTGGCTGACTTTATTTGGGGGGGCTCCAAAATCACTGCAGATGGTGACTGCAGCCATGAAATTAAAAGACGCTTACTGCTTGGAAGGAAAGTTATGACCAACCTAGACAGCATATTAAAAAGCAGAGGCATTACTTTGTCAACAAAGGTCCATCTAGTCAAGGCTATGGTTTTTCCAGTGGTCATGTATGAATGTGAGAGTTGGACTATGGAGAAAGCTGAGCACCAAAGAATTGATGCTTTTGAACTGTGGTGTTGGAGAAGACTCTTGAGAGTCCCTTGGACTACAAGGAGATCCAACCAGTCCATTCTGAAGGAGATCAGTCCTGGTGTTCATTGGAAGGACTGATGTTGAATACTGATGTTGGCCAATACTTTGGCCACCTCATGT
Organism: Madoqua kirkii; assembly: GCA_006408675.1. Lineage (NCBI taxonomy): Eukaryota > Metazoa > Chordata > Mammalia > Artiodactyla > Bovidae > Madoqua > Madoqua kirkii. The sequence continues at coordinate 34,754 of SJYC01072216.1, forward strand.
GAAGAACCTACTCATTAGAAAAGACCCTGATGCTGGGAAAGATTGAAGGCAGGAGGAGAAGGGGACGACAGAGGATAAGGTGGTTGGATGGCATCACCGAGTCAATGGACATGAGTTTGGGTAAATTCTGGGAGTTGGTGATGAACAGTGAGACCTGGCGTGCTGCGGTTTGTGGGGTCACAAAGAGTTGGACAAGACTGAGCGACTAAACTGAACTGAACTATGATTGAGGCACTATGGAAGATATAAATATAACATGATTTGGTTTTTGAAAAAAAAGCTAGTATTTATTAAATGACTACCATGTACCATATTTTACATATGTTATTCCAACTAATACAGTGACATTTTAAGCTTAGAAATATTATCCCTGTTTGACGGATGAAGAAACTGAAACTCGAAGACTTTAAGTACTCTCAAGATCCTACAGTTGTTAAGGTGTAGAGAAACAACTGTCTGACTCCATGAGACCAAGTCAACTTAAGGTAGATGAAAAGATAGTTACTTGGATAACTAGAATTCAAGGCAGTATGTGATAAATACACCAAGAAAATAAAAAATTTAATGTCATAATATTTTGGAGGAAAGAGATAAGAACTTGACAGTCCACCCTCCCCCCACTCCAAAAAAAATTAGCCCCTTCTTTCCCACTGGTTGCTATAGCTATAGAGAAGAAACATATTTCAAATAGATTGAAATAAAGTGTTACATTTACTTAGGTTAAAAGTTTATGGATAATATTGTTCACATTTCTCTGCACACATCAGTTTATGAGTTCTCAAAATGCTTGCTTAGGAGATTAGCTAGGGCTTAGTGATGCCAGGATAACAAGAGTCCTCCTAACCCCCAGATAATTCTCTGTTATCAGGAGCCAATCCTGTTTTCTCCTCCTGAAAAACAGATATCTACAAATCTGAAGGATAAATTTTCATTTTTCCATTCCAGATGAAGTGATTATTGGTAAGTAGGTACTAACCAATCTGCTGGCTATGTGAAAAATATGCAAACTATAAAATGTACTGAAATAAAATCATTTTTCCACATTGGTTAGCAAACTTTAATTACCTGACATCTTTTGGTACCCATTTCTCAAGTCTGAACCCAAAATAATATAGTAATAAAAACACATTTCATACAGTACATCACAGTATAATACAATTCCCTCAGTCCCTCACAGGTAAATAGGAATTATTTTCTCTGATTAGAGATGAAAAATATGGTTCAGAAGGAAAGTATATTTCCCAGTTTCATGAAAAGTAAGCATCTTTCCAGCATCACAGAGCTAGGGAGTACAAAGCAGGACCTGTACTCCATATCACCCAGTTGCAAGCTATGTGTTCTTTCTGTACACAGTGTGGTTGGTTTCACAGTGTGTATGAGACAGACTCTTTACGTGTCATCATCAAAGGTGACACTCTAAGATGATTTCCATTGCCAACCTTGTCCTTAGCAAAATTCACATTAATTCACATAAATCTGAGTATTTCTTCTTTCAAAATGAATCCTGCATTTCATGTGTCTCTAAAACCATGTTGCTGAATTTCCATTATTACGACTATTTTCTAGAATCTGTTATTCTGAATTTGTTATCTTCAGACTAAGCCTTTTTCTTCAGTCTATACTAAATAGCCATACATAGGAAATGAGACAAATGAATGGAAGAATTGGACCCACCTTCAGACATGGGAGAAGGCAATGGCAACCCACTCCAGTACTCTTGCCTGGAAAATCCCATGGACAGAGGAGCCTGGTGGGCTGCAGTCCAGGGAGTTGCTGAGGGTCAGACACAACTGAGCGACTTCATTTTCACTTTTCACTTTCATGCACTGGAGAAGGAAATGGCAACCCACTCCAGTGTTCTTGCCTGGAGAATCCCAGGGATGGAGGAAAGAGTCAGACACGACTGAAGCAACTTAGCAGCAGCAGCAGCAGCCAGACAGGGGAATAAGTTATTATTTCAATAATAACCTTAGAAAACTGATCCAAAAAATCACTCAAGCAAAGCTTAGTTTACTTGGGTAAAACACAAAGTTAGTGACAGTTTCTCCCCAACAAACATCTGAATTATTAGCACCCCTACAGTTCCAAGGAGAAGCACATAGGCAGGTAGAAACCAGGTATGTGTATTTGCATCTGCAAGTAAGGACAACTGGATATAGAAGATCTCACAGTTTTAAAAGATTTCCTGTATCTGACCAGTTTTTAAACAAAAATTACATTTATCTAAGGTGTGCAATATGATATGACATACATAGTGAAATTTTTACTCTTTTCAGGGCAATTTGCATATTTTCTCATCACATAAGTTACCATTTTTGTGTGTGATGAGAGTACATGAAATCTGTTCTCTGAGCAATTTCCAATATTCAGTACAGTAATATTAACTATAGTCATTATCCTGTACATCAGATCTCTAGACTCATTCACCCTACATAAGTTCCACTTTGTACTTTTGGCCAGCATCCCCCCATTTCCCCCACCTTCTTGTCCTTGGCAATCAGTTGTTCTGAGGCATTCGGCATCTTGGAAATATGAAGCACAACAGAAATGTATTGGGTTGCTCAAACCTCTCCAACATTTGAGAGCTTTGAATAATTAATGATGTGACTGACCGTTTAAGAGAGTGTGATTTATCACTCCCCTTACTAGCCTGTCCTGGTTTTAAAATGGAAAATTTTAAAACATGTAAAAATAATTTGTTTCTTCCTATTAAAGAAATTTATTTCCTCCTATTCATTCATGAAAAAAAAATATTTTTAACTTTTGTCATTTTAAAAAAACAACCAGGACTTCCTTGGTGGTCTAGTGGTTAAAAATCCACTTGTCAATGCAGGGAATATAGGCTGGATCTCTGATCCAGGAAGATCCCACATGCCACAGAGCAACTAAGTCCACACACCACAGCATTGAGCCCGTGCTCTAGAGCTTACCTATCTGTGAAATGGAATAACCACAGTGCATTACACCTGCAGAGGAATACAAATTTAATAAGTCTTTCAAATGTCTGCTTTGTAATCCTCAGTGGAAAAGGCACTGTGTAAATATGAAGTAATTTTATCATCATGCCTCCTTATCTGAGCTAATATTAACTGTAGAAAAGTTATGTCAAATATAAAATGGATCCTGGAATAAAACTGCAGTCTGATTTTGTTGTTTCACCATTTATTTTGGCAAGTGAGGATAAAATAAGCATAAAGAAAAAAATAGATGGCAACACTCTGATCATATTATGTCACCAACATTCCAACCTAGAAATAACATCTAATAATAACATAGCACAATTCCTGGTTCTGCCAGTGTCTAAAATAAAAACCAATTCAGATTGGACATGCCAGCTGAAAATCAAGTAATATCTGGAGAGAAAAAAAAAGGCCTTCTTTGAAAAACCATAATGCCATCTTGATAATTGGCCAGCAGCATCATTTTCCACTACTTAATACTTAGCATATCATTAGCAAGAGTACAAATGTCAAGAATCTCATACCGATATTGTTTCTGCTTTTGTGAAATGGTCCAGTGATTCTCATTCAAAGACAGCTTACTCTGTAAGTCAGATGCATGGTCTTCACAATGAATTACAAAGATGCTGTGACTGGTCCAAAATATTGGGCGGAACAGGAATGGTGCCCACATCTCATGACTGTCTCCTTAACATTTTATTCTTTGCACATTTATTTTGAACAAATCTTCCTCAAGTCTCTGAGCCCAAGGATAGGTATCTGAGCTTTTGCAAGCCGATCTGAAAAAAAGCCAATCTGAGGCTCATCCCGAGAGAAAATGATAAGCTATTCCTTCGTGCTCCGATTTTTAACGCTTTAACAAATGTTCTGTCATTTACCTCCTTCAAGGCAGGGGCGGGTATCTCCTCCTTTTTTAAGATTTATTATTTATTTATTTCTGACGGCGCTGGGTCTTCGTTGCTGCATCCAGGCTTTCTCCAGTTGCGGAGAGCATCTGCTCCTCTCTGGTGATGTGCCGCCTTCTCATTGAGGTGATTCTCTTGCTGCGGCGTGCGGGCTCTAGTGCATATCGGCTCAGCACTTGTGGCTCCCTGTTGTTTGTGGGGTCCCTCCAGATCAGGGATTGAACCCATGTCCCCTGCATTAGCAGGCCAATTCTTAACCACTGGACCACCAGGGAAACCCAGCAAGTATCTTCTTTATCTCTACCTGCTTTGTGCTATTGCAGTGCCTGGAGAAGGAAATGGCAACTCATTTCAGTAGTTTTGCCTGGAGAATCCCATGGAGAGAGGAGCCTGATGGGCTACAGTCCATGGGGTTGCAGAGTGGGACATGACTGAAGCAACTTGGCACGCAGCAATGGAGTGCCAGGAATGTTGCGAGCATTAAAAAAAAAAGCCATTATTATTGCTGTTTTGTTAGGACCCTAGTTCATGAATTTTATAAACCAGATTTTATCTCAGGTTGAATAACAACTTTTCTAGGTCTGTGTAAGTCTTTTTGTCTCTTTTGCGGGGGAGACAGAGCTTTTTTTTCCATCTGTAAC
>SJYC01072218.1:0-19489 GCA_006408675.1 Madoqua kirkii
CTAAACAATAACCCTAAAGAGTTATTTCTGGTCACATCTTAAGAAATTTGGTGTCAAATTTTCTTTCAAATGCTTATTTCTCTTTCTGTTTCAAGTAAAGTGTCTATTTACAATTTATTCCTAAAGAATGGAGAAAAATCTCTTAATGAAAATTTAATCCTCAATCAAAATTTACCAACTTCTGAGTGAAAGAGGAGAATGAAAAAGTTTGCTTAAAGCTCAACATTCAGAAAACGAAGATCATGGCATCCGGTCCCATCACTTCATGGGAAATAGATGAGGAAACAGTGGACATAATGTCAGACTTTGTTTTTGGGGGCTCCAAAATCACTGCAGATGGTGACTGCAGCCATGAAATTAAAAGACGCTTACTCCTTGGAAGAAAAGTTATGACCAACCTAGATAGCATATTGAAAAGCAGAGACATTACTTTGCAGACTAAGGTCCATCTAGTCAAAACTATGGTTTTTCCTGTGGGTCATGTGTGGATGTGAGAATTGGACTGTGAAGAAGGCTGAGGGCCAAATAATTGATGCTTTTGAACTGTGGTGTTGGAGAAGATGCTTGAGAGTCCCTTGGACTGCTAGGAGATCCAACCAGTCTATTCTGAAGGAGATCAGCCCTGGGATTTCTTTGGAAGGAATGATGCTAAAGCTGAAACTCCAGTACTTTGGCCACCTCATGCGGAGTTGACTCACTGGAAAATACTTTGATGCTGGGAGGGATTGGGGGCAGGAGGAGAAGGGGACGACAGAGGATGAGCTGGCTGCATTGCATCACTGACTCAATGGACGTGAGTCTGAGTGAACTCTGGGAGTTGGTGACAGACAGGGAGGCCTGGCATGCTGTGATTCATGGAGTCTCAAAGAGTCGGACACAATTGAGTGACTGAACTGAACTGAATATCATAAGCATTCATTTAAAGTATAATTTTCTATGATGTCTTATGTGATGTGATATCATTTCACTTAGGGTAATAAATCATTCAGGATTCCTAATACATGCAGATCTTAATGATCAAGGTTCTGCTTTTCCAAAAGTAAATCTGTTTATAAACTAAAGATTTAGATGTAACACTTACTTTAGACATGAACTTCACATCATACAAATAAAAATATTTTAAAATAAATATTTTACTTGTCTTCATCTATAATTATTACCTAATAGCATCACATGCAAGTCTGATAGAAATACAGTAATTTAGCACAAAATCCCCTGACTTAAATCTATTAGAAATTATCAATAGATTCCATTACTGTATTTTTCTCTCAGTAATTAAGTGAAAGAAAATTACCAAATGTCAAACATATAAAATCACTCTGTGTACGTGGTCAAATGGTCTCTATCAGTCCTATTAAAATTCATTTTAAAAAAGTCAAGATTTTACCAGATTAATATTTGATTGAGAGAGACTGAATATCTTTTTCAGACAAAACAAAAACAAGGAGGTTACTTTTAACATTTTTATTTTTGCTTGTCACTTAAAGGAAAGGAATCAAAAGACCACAGTGCTCTGTAAACCACATTTTACTACTCAGTTATCAGAATTCAGTCTTTCATGATATTCACCCTACATGATCCTGACTTTCTATAAACATTGCTCCAAAAGCATTAGTATTTCTCTCTGAGAAGGAATTACAAAACCTAGATCCAGCAATACAGTGATATCTGTTATCAAAATATATACTACAGAGAGGCTTTTACCTGCTTTATCTATATATGATTTCAGAGGGGCCAAGATATGCAGGGAAATTTTAGTTCATGTTCATCTCAGTTCATTTGCTCAACTGTTTCCTACTCTTTGCAACCCCATGGACTGTGTATCTTCATCTAACTTTTAGTTCATATATCATCATCTAATTTTTTATCTTATTCTTGGGCTCCATGGGACAAATTTGTATTGTGTTTTTATGTTGCTGTTGTTTTGTCATTAAGCTATGTCTGACTCTTTGTGACACCATAGAATGTAGCATGCCAGTCTCCTCTGTCCTTCACTGTCTCCCAGAGTTTGCTCAAATTGGTGTCCATTTTAACACTGATCAGTATACAATTCACAGACGTATTATCTAATTCTTCAAAAGGTCACTAAGGTATCATCTCGTCATTTTTGACACTGAATCAAGATGAAATACATCATTAATTTGAAAAATCTGCTTCATTTGTATTGTTTTTAATGAAAATTTGCCTTGCTTATTTTAAATATTATCTATCTTCATGTATTGGAGTTCATATTTGCTAGCTATAAGATAGGTAAAGATATAAATGTATTTTTAAGTTTGAAGTACTATTTGAATCATAAGGAAAAGGAAGTCTATATATATATATACACACACATATACATAATTACCTGTCTACTTTGTTCAGAAAATTACATTAACTAGTATGAAATTTCATATTGGAAAAATAAGGAACATATGTAGTTTCTTCTGGGACTGTCTAATGTCTCTTTTAACATTGTAAAAAAAAAAGTGATCTGAACATACACAATATTTTGGAAGGAAAATAGACTGACAGTAGCCAAAGCTCACGTCATATGTTTACTGTTATTTATTTTTGATAAGAGAATAACATGAGAAAAAGACAAGCTGGAATGTATGGAGATTTTAAAATTATAATTATTATATTAGAATCCTTATTTCCTTTCATGAACAGAGAGTGAGAGAGTGAAGTCGCTCAGTCCTGCCCAACTCTTTGCGACCCCACGGACTGTAACTTATCAGGCTCATCTGTCCATGGGATTTTCCAGGCAATAGTACTGGAGTGGATTGCCATTTTCTTCTCCAGCAGATCTTCCCAACCCAGGGATCGAACTTAGGTCTCTCACATTGTAGACAGATGCTTGAATGAAGAAATTGATACTTTCCTATCTTATTTTAAAATGACAGTTATTTTATGATTTTTATATTTGTGATTTATCAAGTCAATCATTTTTCATTTGCAAAATGAGAAAGGCAGTCCCTAAGAACTATTAAATGGGATTGTGTTTAGCTGTAAAAGATAATCAACGTTTTTCTCCTGTTGAATAAAAACAATTTCAGAGGTCTTTGACATCAGATAATGTAATTTCAAATAATGATGGAGACAATCAAAAACAAAAGCCACTCTTTAATCATTCCTAATCATAGACAAAAATAAGAAATGACCAAGCATTCCCTTTTCCATAATGGTTAATGCTACTTTTTATCAGTTATATGTATCTGCTTTAGATCTGCCCCAAATCTCTCACTATCTAAAAAGACATGTTAACATTAAGGAGACCCAGGTTTGATCCCTGGGTCGGGAAGGTCCCCTGAAGTAGAGCATGGCAATCCACTCCAGTATTCTTGCCTGGAGAGTTCCATGGACTAAGGAGCTTAGAGTTGCACACAACTTAGGAAATAACACCTTAATTTCTTTAATTTCTTTCATTTCAATGATGCTTCTTTATCAGTTATATATTTCTACTTTAGACCTGCTTCAGTTTTTCCACCATCTAAATAAAAAGTGTACATCTTCACTCTGTTTATTTAACTTATATTCAGAGTACATCATGTGAAATGTCAGGCTGGATGAAGCACAAGCCAGAATCAAGATTGCTGGGATAAATTTCAGTAACATCAGATATGCAGATGACACCATTTTTATGTCAGAAAAAGAAAAGGAAGTAAAGAACATCTAGATGAAAGTGAAAGAGGAGAGTGAAAAAGTTGGTTTAAAACTCAACATTTTAAAAACAAGGATCATGGCATCTGGTCCCATGGCTTCATGGCAAATATTTGGGGGAACAATGGAAACGTGACAGACTTTATTTTCTTGGGTTCCAAATCACTGTGGATGGTGACTGCAGGCATGAAATTAAAAGATACTTCTTTCTTGGAAGAAAAGAAATGACAAACCTACATAGTGTATTAAAATATCATAGATATTACTTTGCCAACAAAGTATATATAGTCAAAGATATGGTTTTTCCAGTAGTCACGTATGGATGTGGGAGCTGGACTATAAAAAAGCTGAGTGCTGAAGAATTTATGCTGTTGAAAAGTGGTGTTGGAAAAGACTCTTGAGAGTCCCTTGGACAGCAAGGCGATCAATCCTGTCAAAGAAAATCAACTAAATATTCACTGAAAGGACTGATGCTGAGGTTGAAGGTCCAATACTCTGGCCACCTGACACAAGGAGCCAACTCATTTGAATAGACTCTGATAATGGGAAAGATTGAAGACAGGAGGAGAAATAGATGACAGAGCATGAGATGGTTGGATGGCATCACCAATTCAACGGACATGACTTTGAGCAAACTCCAGGAAGTGGTGAAGGACAGGGGAGCCTGTTTTGCTGCAGTCCATGGGGCTGCAGAGTCAGACATGACTGAGCGACTGAACAACAGCATACCCAGTCCTAGAATTACTCCTGCTTTTCAACAGCACTCAAAGAAAAGAAAGACACTGCTTCCTGACTCTCAGAAAAATCATCTAAAAGAAACTAAAATAGTATAAAAACTTCTCACTAATTCCCCGTTGCTGATATGCTTCCTATTTCCCCAAGGTAACCTGTCTACATTGTTGCAATGAGCCTATACACTAAACTTTTGCCCATATAGGTGTACCTAATGATCTTCAACTATAGGGCAATTGCATGACTTTCAGTTCAGTTCAGTTCAGTCACTCAGTCGTGTTCGACTCTTTGCAACCCCATGAATCACAGCATGCAAGGCTTCCCTGTCCATCACCAACCTTTGGAGTTCACTCAAACTCATGTCCATTGAGTCAGTGATGCCATCCAGCCATCTCATCCTCTGTCATCCCCTTCTCCTCCTGCCCCCAATCCCTCCCAGCATCAGAGTCTTTTCCAATGAGTCAACTCTTTGCATGAGGTGTCTAAAGTGCATGACTTTGCATAGTAGCAATCTTTCACATATATGAAATTGTACATATATGACACTCTGTAATCATACAATACTTATTCCAGTGACTTATCTGTATGAGTATCTTTTCTTTCTGAAATTTGCATTTATGTGAGACTGTCAGAATAGAAACTTAAACTTTCATTTCTCCTTATTGTTTTAATTTAATACATTAAACATGTAAGTACATTAAACAAATATATTTTTTGAATGACCATTATATGCTGGATACTTGTCGTTGCACTTGGCAACATTTGAAAACATAACTCAATGTTATTATACTTTAGTTAAGGAGCTATTATGTGCCATATCCTAATATCTGTTTTCTGATTAAAAATATCTAATATTATTTATATTTCTAGGGAAAGAGGCATTGTAAAATAGAAGCATTTAAGTAATGATAAAGTAGAAGGAAAGTGTTAGTATGAGTAGGTGAGTGTTAAAATAATTTTCTATTTGTTGTTTTCTTACTCTCTATTCCATTTATATTTGCATTAATCTTATTCTGAGATCCAGCTCCTTTTTGCTAAAGCTGTCTGTCATTGTCCTTTGTGGAAAGCAAAGAAAGTAAAAAAGACACAAACATGATTATTCTTTCCTACCACTCTCCTGGACCACCTGTTTCATAGTCATCTGTTCTGCCTTTCAGATTATCATAGATAAGAATTATTTTTCATTTTACAATATGAATTTCTAGTTTTCCAGTATGCTATCTGACTACTAAAAGCCTAATGGCAAAACCAATGCCAAGTATTTTATAGTTGTTTTTTTTTTTAATTACAGCATCCCACTTTAAAAAACTTTTTATTTAACTTATATGTAGAGTTCATCATTCGAAATGCTGAGCTGGATGAATCACAAGTTGGAATCAAGATTACTGGAACAAATATCAACAACCTCATATATGCAGATGATTCCCTAGTAGCTCAGTTGGTAAAGAATCTGCCTGCAGTGCAGAAGACCCCAGTTGGATTCCTGAGTCAAGAAGATCCCCTGGAGAAGGAAATGGCAACCCATTCCAGTACTCTTGCCTGGAAAATCCTATGGACAGAGGACCCTGGCAGGCTACAGTCTATGGGGTTGCAAGGGTTTGACATGACTTAGCAACTAAACCACCACCACCACTCTAATAGTAGAAAGTGAAGAGGAACTAAAGACCCTCTTGATAAGAGTGAAAGAGGATAGAGAGAAAGTTGGCTTAAAATTTAACATTTAAAAAACTAAGATGACATTCAGTTCCATCATTTCACGGCAAATAAATAGGGAAAAAGTGGAAGCAGTGACAGATTTTATTTTCTTGGGCTCCAAAATCACTACAGAGGGTAACGTCAGCCATGAGATTCAAAGACACACTCCTTGGAAGGAAAGTTACAACAGCTTTAGACAGCATATTAAAAAGCAGATATATCACTTTACCAAAGATCTGTATAGTCAAAGCTATTTTTTTTCCGGTAGTCATGTATGGATTTAAGAGTTGCACAATAAAAAAAGGCTCAGTGCAAAAGAACTGAGGCTTTCAAATGTGGTGCTGGAGAAGACTCTTAAGAGTCCTTTAGACTGCAAGGTGATCAAACCCATCAATTCTAAAGGAAATCAATCCTGAGTATTCATTGCAAAGACTGTTTGTGAAGCTGAAACTCAAATACTTTGGCCACCTGATGGAAAGAACTGACTCATTGGGAAAGACACTGATGCTGGGAAAGATTGAAGGTAAAAGGAGAAATGGGTGACAGATGGATGGATGGCATCATCGACTCAATGGACATGCATGAGTTTGAGCAAACTCTGGGAAATGGTGAAGGACAGGGGAGCCCTGGCATGCTGCAGTCCATGGGGTCATGAAGAGGTGGACTTTAAGTGAAAGTCACTCAGTCATGTCTGACTCTTTGAGACACATATAATGTCCATGGAATTCTCCAGGCAAGCATACAGGTGTAGGTTGCCATTACCCTCTCCAGGGGATCTTCCCAAATCGAGGATAAAACCCAGGTCTTCCACATTGTGGCAGACTTTACAAGCTGAGCCACCAGGAAAACTCAAGAATAAAAATTCTTACTTTCTTTTTTTTCCAGAACTCAGGGAATTACCTCACTTAAGGACAAGGCAAAAAGTTATAAAATATAGCCTAGCAGAGTATGTGATAGGAAAGTGAAATATGTTCTAATGAACACATCGTAGTCTCTGTCACAGGAACTTTAAACATTTAAACTTTTTTTCCATACTGATATTGTTGTCACTGAAAGTTTTCTAATCCACTGTAGCAAATGAAAAGAACTGGATTTAAAACAACTACTACAGCATTTTTTTATGAACTGTCTTTTCTTGCTAAGTTCAATTAAAGAACTGTCATTTGCTATGTTACTCATAAAAATTTGAGAGAAAAAATGTGCCTTAACACTCATGCAAGTTCTCATTTAAAATGGTCTTTTAATACCAATTGGCTAGTTCAGAGTGTTTATTCAGAAGCATTAACACTTTGCAAGGTTTTTGATAAGACAGTAAAATTGCTATTTTTACCAGTCTTTCTACCATGTAAGCTATTTCTTCTAGGTACTATGTAGTCTTTAAATATATACATAAGTATATATACATACACATATATAAAAATAATTTCTTTCTAAATTTATCATTCTGTTCAATACTACAATATTTATCAGAAAGGGAAGGCATGTTTTAGAACAGGAAGCAACTTTTGCAACTGCATTTGTAAATATGTTTAATTTTTAGTTGTTTTTAGAGAAAATAATATCACTGAATATTCACACAGACAAGACATCATTGTTATGGGCAATTTTCTTATTTTCACTTGTTTTCAGATTTCCTCAGATATCTATTTTCCTACTCTAGTGGCTCATACTTTCTTCTCTTAAATATAAATTTATTTATTTTAATTGGAGGTTAATTACTTTATAATATGATATTGGTTTTACTATACATCAACATGAATCTGCCACAGGTATACACGTGTTGCCCATTCTGAACACCTTTCCCTCCTCCTTCCCCATACCATCCCTCTGGGTTGTCTCATGCAGCAGCCCCAAGTATTCAGTATCATGTATCGTACCTGGACTTGCAATTTGCTTCATATATGATATTATACATGTTTCAATGCCATTCTCCCAAATCATCCCACCCTCTCCCTTTCCTACAGAGTCCAAAAGACTGTTCTATACGTCTGTGTCTCTTTTGCTGTCTCGCATACAGGGTTATCATTACCATCATTCTAAATTTCTTTTATATGTGTTAGTATACTGTATTGATGTTTTTCTTTCTGGCTTACTTCACTCTGTATAATCAGCTCCAGTTTCATCCACCTCATTACAACTGACTAAAATGTATTTTTTTAATGGCTGGGTAATACTTCATTGTGTATATGTACCACTGCTTTCTTATCCATTTGTCTGCTGATGGACATTTAGGTTGCTTCTATGTCCTGGCTATTATAACAGTGCTGTGATGAACATTAGGGTGCATGTGTCTCTTTCAATTCTAGTTTACTCAGTGTGTATGCCCATCAGTGGGATTGCTAGGTCATAAGGCAGTTTTATTTCCAGTTTATTAAGGAAACTTCACACTGTTCTCCATAGTGGCTCTACTAGTTTGCATTCCCACCAACAGTGTAAGAGGGTTCCCTTTTCTCTACACTTTCTCCAGCATTTATTGCTTGTAGACTTTTGGATTGCACCCATTCTGACAGGTGTGAAATGATGCCTCATTGTAGTCTTGATTTGCATTTCTCTGATAATGAGTGATGTTGATCATCTTTTCATGTGTTTGCTAGCCATCTGTATGCCTTCTTTGGAGAAATGTCTATTTAGTTCTTTGGCCCATTTTTTGATTGGGTCATTTATTTTTCTGGAATTGAGCTGCAGGAGTTGCTTGTATATTTTTGAGATTAGTTGTTTGTCATTTGCTTCATTTGCTACTTTTTTCTCCCATTCTGAATGCTCTCTTTTCACCTTGCTTATAGTTTCCTTTGTTGTGCAAAAGCTTTTAAGTTTAATTAGATCTCACTTGTTTATCTTTGCTTTTATTTCCAATATTCTGGGAGGTGTGTCATAGAGGATCCTGCTATGATGTATGTCGGAGAGTGTTTTGCCTAAGTTCTCCTCTAAGAGTTTTATAGTTTCTGGTCTTACGTTTAGATTTTTAATCCATTTTGAGTTCAATTTTGTGTATGGTGTTAGAAAGTGTTCTAGTTTCATTTTTTTACAAGTGGTTGACCAGTTTTCCCAGCATCACTTGTTAAAGAGATTGTCTTTACACCATTTTATATTCTTGTCTCCTTTGTTGAAGATAAAGTATCCATAGATGCATGGATTTATCTCTGGGATTTCTATTTTGTTCCATTGATCTATATTTCTGTCTTTGAGTCAGCACCATACTGTCTGGATGACTGTGGCTTTGTAGCAGAGCCTGAAGTCAGGCAGGTTGATTCCTCCAGTTCCATTCTTCTTTTTCAAGACTGCTTTGGCTATTCGAGATTTTTCATATTTCTATACAAACTGTGAAATTATTTTCTCTAGCTCTGTGAAAAGTATCATTGGTAGCTTTATATGAATTGCATTGAATTTATAAATTTCTTTGGTTAGTATACTCATTTTCACTACATTGATTCTTTCGATACATGAACATGGTATATTTCTCCATCTATTAGTGTCTTCCTTGATTTCTTTTGCTAGTGTTTTATAGTTTTCTATATATAGGTCTTTAGTTCCTTTAGGTAGATATATTCCTAAGTATTTTATTCTTTTTGTTGTAATGGTGAATGTAATTGTTTCCTTAATTTCTCTTTCTATTTTCTCATTATTAGTGTATAGGAATGCAAGGGATTTCTGTGTGTTGATTTTATATCCTGAAACTTCATTATATTCATTGATTAGCTCTAGCAATTTTCTGGTGGAGCTTTTAGGGTTTTCTATATAGAGGATCATGTCATAGGCAAACAGTGAGAGTTTTATTTCTTATTTTCCAATTTGTATTCACTTCTTTTTGTGCTCTGATTGCTGTGGCCAAAACTTCCAAAACTATGTTGAATAGTAATGGTGAAAGGGGGCACCCTTGTCTTGTTCATGACTTTAGGGGAAATGATTTCAATTTTTCACCATTGAAGATAATATTTTCTGTGGGTTTCGAGAATGCATAGAAGAACTGTACAAAAAGATCTTCATGACCCAGATAATCATGATGGTGTGATCATTCCTCTAGAGCCAGACATCCTGGAATGTGAAGTCAAAAGGGCCTTAGAAAGCTAGTGGAGGTAATAGAATTCCACTTGAGCTATTTCAAACCCTAAAATATGATGCTATGAAAATCCTGCACTCAATATGCCAGCAAATTTGGAAAACTCATCAGTGGCCACGGGACTGAAAAAGGTCAGTTTTCATTCCAATACCAAAGCAAGGCAATGCCAAAGAATGCTAAAACTACCTCACAATTGCACTCATCTCACATGCTAGTAAAGTAATGCTCAAAATTCTCCAAGCCAGGCTTCAGCAATACGTAAACAGTGACTTCCAGATGTCGAAGCTGGTTTTAGAAAAGGCAGAGGAAGCAGTGATCAAATTGTCAACATCAACTGGATCATGTAAAAAGCAAGAGAGTTCCAGAAAAACATCTACTTCTGCTTTAATGACTATGCCAAAGTCTTTGACTGTGTGGATCACAATAAACTGTGGAAAATTCTGAAAAAGATGGGAATACCAGGCCACCTGACCTGCCTCTTGAGAAATCTGTATGCAGGTCAGGAAGCAACAGTTAGAACTGGACGCAGAACAACAGACTGGATCCAAATCAGAAAAGGAGTACGTCAAGGCTGTATATTGTCACCATGCTTATTGAACTTCTATGCAGAGTACATCATGAGAAACCCTAGACTGGGAGAAACACAAGCTGGAATCAAGATTGCGGGAAGAAATATCAATCACTTCAGATATGCAGATGACACGACCCTTATGGCAGAAAATGAAGAGGAACTAAAAAGCCTCATGATGAAAGTGAAAGAGGAGAGTAAAGAAGTTGGCTTAAAGCTCAACATTCAGAAAACAAAGCTCATGGCATCTGGTCCTATCACTCTATGGGAAGTAGATGGGGAAACAGTGGAAACAGTGTCAGACTTCATTTTGGGGGGCTCCAAAATCACTCCAGATTATGACTGCAGCCATGAAATTAAAAGACGCTTACTCCTTGGAAGAAAAGTTATGACCAACCTAGATTGCATATTCAAAAGCAGAGACATTGCTTTGCCAACTAAGGTTCTTCTAGTGAAGGTTATGGTTTTTCCAGTAGTCATGTATGGATGTGACAGTTGGACTGTGAAGAAGGCTGAGCACCAAAGAACTGATGCTTTTGAACTGTTGTGTTGGAGAAGACTCTTGAGAGTCCCTTGGACTGCAATGAGATCCAACCAGTCTATTCTGAAGGAGATCAGCCCTGGGTGTTCTTTGGAAGGAATGATGCTAAAGCTGAAACCCCACTACTTTGGCCACCTGATGTGAAGAGTTGACTCATTGGAAAAGACTCTGATGCTGGGAGGGATTGGGGGCAGGAGGAGAAGGGGATGACAGAGGATGAGATGGCTGGATGGGATCACTGATTTGATGGACGTGAGTCTGAGTGAACTCCAGGAGTTGGTATTAGACAGGAAGGCCTTCTGTGCTGCAATTCATGGAGTCACAAAGAATCAGACACAACTGAGCAACTGAACTGTACTGAACTGAACTTTTATATACAGCTTTTATTATGTTGAGGTATGTTCCTTCTAACCCAAAACCTGTGGGACACTGTAAAACCACTGTTAAGGGGAAAATTCATAGCAATACAGGCATACCTCAAGAAACAAGAAAAAAGTCAATTAAATAGCCTAACTCTATTCCTAAAGCAAGTAGAAAAGGAAGAAATGAAGAACCCCAGGGTTAGCAGAAGGAAAGAAATCTTAAAAAGTAGGGCAGAAATAAATGCAAAAGAAACAAAAGACACCATAAAAAAAATCATCAAAGCCAAAAGCTGGTTCTTTGAAAGGATAAATAAAATTGACAAACCATTAGCCAGACTCATCAAGAAACAAAAGGAGAAAAGTCAAATCAATAAAATTAGAAATGAAAATGGAGAGATCACAACAGACAACACAGAAATACAAAGGATCATAAGAGACTACTATCAGCAATTATATGCCAATAAAATGGACAACGTGAAAGAAACAGATAAATTTTTAGAAAGGTACAATTTTCCAAACTGAACCAGACAATTCTAACAACTCTTCTTTCTTTCAAAACGAGTGGCATCAGACCTCTGCCAAGTCATGTCTAAAAGCTGAAGCAATAGTTTTGTATTACAGAACAGCACATTTTCTTTGTTCTGAGTGATAATTCATCTTAAAATTCTCTCATTTTGTTTTTGCAATCATGAAATTTAAAGATGCTTACTCCTTGGAAGAAAAGTTATGATCAACCTAGATAGCATATTCAAAAGCAGAGACATTACTTTGCCAACTAAGGTCTATCTAGTCAAAACTATGGCTTTTCCAGTAGTCATGTATGGATGTGAGAGCTGGACTGTGAAGAAGGCTGAGCACCAAAGAACTGATGCGTTTGAACTGTGGTGTTGGAAAAGACTCTTGAAAGTCCCTTGGACTACAAGGAGATCCAACCAGTCCATTCTGAAGGAGATCCGTGCTGGGTGTTCTTTGGGAGGAATGATGCTAAAGCTGAAACTCCAGTACTTTGGCCACCTGATGCGAAGAGTTGACTCATTGGAAAAGACTCTGATGCTGGGAGGGATTGGGGGCAGGAGAGGGGGATGACAGAGAATGAGATGGCTGCATTGCATCACTGACTCGATGGACATGAGTCTGAGTGAACTCCGGGTGTTGGTAATGGACTAGAAGGCCTGGTGTGCTGTGATTTAGGGGATGGCAAAAAGTTGGACATGACTAAGCGACTGAACTGAACTGAACTGACACATATAGTTTTGTTTGCTATTCTAATACTACAGAGTTGTACAAACATCATTATGATAATATTTTAAAACAGTTTGTGACCCCTGAAAAAATACTCTTTCCTACTGTAGTCACCCCTTTCTCTTCTCTGAACTTGCAGGCTATTATGAATCTATTTTTGTAGGTATAGATTTATTTTTTAGAAATATTTTATATAAATAGAGGCCAACAATATGTGGTCTTTTGTCTGTGGATCCTTTCACTTACCATATCTTGGAATTCATTCATCTTGTAGTGTACATCAGTATTCCATTTTTTTTTCTTTCCAAATAGTATTCCACTGCATGGACATACCAATTTATTTTATCTATTAACCACCTGATGGGCATTTGGGTTGCTTCTGTTTCTTTGCTAATGTGAATAATGTTGCTGTGAATATTCATACAGTCACACAGTCTTTGTGTGGATATGTGTTTTTCTTTTTTCTGTATATTTTAGAATAGTATTGCTGGGTCATTAGTAAATTTAATAAATTATGTTCATAATTTTAAGAAAATGCTAGACTGTTTTCCAAAGTGGCTGCATCAATGTACCATCTAGCCAGCAGTGTTAGAATGTACCTGAAATTATTTGAAGGAATAAAATCCATAGTGATGTAGTTTAAATCTATTCTGAAAAACAAACATGTTTCTAAACAGTACTCTATATTAAAACCCTCTGAAAATGTTTTTAGCATATTCATGGAAATATAAGTATTGAGTACATTTTATGAACATTTTATAAGCATTTTAAGTATTTATGAAACTATTACATATTAGTATAATTTTTTCAACTTAATAGAGTAAGTGCATCATCCTTCCTTGTTGTTATTCAGTTGCTCAGTTGTGTTTGACTCTTTGCAACACATGGACTGCAACACACCATGCTTTCCTGTCCTTCATTATCTTCTGAATTTGCTCAAACTCATGTCCATTGTGTCAGTGATGCCTTCTCATCCTCTGTCATCCCCCTCTTTCTTTGCCCTCTATCTTTCCTGCATCAGGGTCTTTTCCATTGAGTAAGCCTTTTGCATCAGGCATTATCCTATGCACTGGACATTTGGCAGTCAACAAAATAGACACTGCCTCTCTGCATATACTTATCCTGCATCATAAGATATCAACCATATAGTCACATGAATCCCTATTATTTTGGTTATTATTGCTGAATAATACCTTACCTCTAAAATTATCATGACCATTTTATTTTATAGATCATGGTCTTAGAAAAATTTGAATTCGCAATTGTTGCTTGTGGTCTCTCATGAAGTCATAATCAGATGCTGGCTGGAGTGTAGTCATCTTATGGTTCTTCTGGACTGAATCTCCCAGATGACTCTTCCCTATGACTGGAAACTAGGAACTTAGATCAGCTACTGACTGAAATTCCTACAAGTGGTTTCTGTCCCATGATTTTCTCAGGATAGTCATACTTCTTACAATGCACTTGGCTTTCTCCAGAGAAACATCCAAAAAGTCAGAATCTGCATCACCTTTAACAGGCTTTTCTGAGCTCAAATTTCATCACTTCAGATGCATTTTAATGGTTATAATTACTAAGGTTGAATTACTAAGGTTGACTTGGATTCAAGGAGAGGTGAACAGAGATCTCACTTATCAATGGCAGAAATGTCAAAATTTTTTGGCAATACATTTGAAAACCACCTCATATATATTAATTTAAAATGTGATCAGTACTCTTGAGGAAAGGTAAAAGGTGGGATGAATTAGAATAGTAATGGGGACTAATTTCAAGGTAAGTGTAATCTTTTCAGGGGAGGTGACCTAGAACAGACCTGAATTATGAACAACTAGAAAGCAGAGCTCTAGAAAAAATGTTTTCCAGCTATATGTGTAAAATCTAAAACATGAAAGAGCTCCATATATTGGAGGAAGGTGAATGTGGCAGGAATTAATGGGATCTGGCAAGACTTCCATTAATTATTAAAATGATAGTAAAGCCAGATCATGCAGTACTTTTTAAGATACTTCAATGAGTAGATCTTATAAATACAGGAATAAATCATTAAATGGTTTCAAATATGGATTTTTTGTGTTTTGTTTTTCTGTGAGAAGAATAGTCAGGAGTAGGTATGGAATACAAGTAGTAAAACAAACAAACAAACAAACAAACAAAAAACCAAAAATTAGAATCTGTCTTTTGTTAATTTCTTTCCTTTTTCTTTTCTTTTACTTAAAACAAACAACAATGGGGAAAAAAGATCACTGTTATTATTTATTGATTCATCAACTACACAGAGTACTGTAAATTGGAGAAAAACAGATGGTACATATAAATCTACCCTCTAAACTTCAAAAGTGAAAATAATAGGCTGAAAAAAATAAAACTGCTCACTGATATTCTGCTCTCATTTGTGGATGAGATTGAATCAGAGCTTAAGCCTCTTGATTCCTCAGATCCCAAGACTCATTTTCTTTATATGTCATTGCCTTTCAGTTTATAGAGTGAAGTCAATATGAATTTCTTAGGTCAGTCTAACACTGTGAGATGTACATTTGCAGACAAGAAAATATGGAACTCAGGTTTAGTCAGAATAATTATTGGCATTTCCCCTTATTTTCTGAGGTATTGATTACTATCGTCATTTCCTTTTGTATCCAAAATGCTGTGCCACCATGGCTGTTGAAATTATAGAAGCAGTTTATAAACCTTGAAAGTAAAATGTTTCAAGTGTTTTAAGATTTCCTAGAAGCAAAGTAATGAAGAGTAAAAAAACAAAACAAAACAAAACAAAACAAAACAAAAACACAAAAACTATGAACAGACAAGGTGGTTTCCTTCAGTCAAACAGGTGAAGGCAGAATGCAATAGACAAGGAACTGCAGATAGAATGCCCATTCTTATTTCAGGTTTATAAGCAACACAGAAACCTCAAAATGTAAAGAGAGACAAGATGACCTGGGGAGTCCAAACACATATCTTTGAAATATTTTTTAAATGTTAGTTTTAGATTTACAGAAAATTGAAAACACAGAAGTAGCACCATATACTCTGTAACTAATATCCTTTATTCTTAACATTCTTAATATTCTTAATATTCTTTATTCTTTAGTCTGGTATGTTTGTTAAAATCAGTGAACTGATATTGATAAGTTACTTTGAATTAAAGTTGACTCTTTATAAAATTTCCTTAAAATTAATATTTATGTAATATCAATTTTTGCTACAGGATCCCATCCAGGATATTATAATTCAATAAGTTATGTGCTTCCTTTTGGCTTTAACAGTTTGTCAGATTTTACTTTGGTAATTTTTTTCTCTTCAATGGAGGCTTATTTACTTTTCAATTTCTTTTTAATTAGGAGATAATTACATTACAATGTTGTGTTGTTTCTGCTATATAGTACCATGAATCAGCTATGAAAGTGAAAGTTTTAGTCGCTTAGTCACGTCCAACTCTTTACAATCCCATGGTCTGTAACCTTCCAGGCTCCATTGTCCATGGAATTTCCCTGCCAAGAATACTGGAGTGCGTTGCCATTTTCTAATCCAGTGGATCTTCTCAACCCAAGGATTGAACCTACAACTTCTACATGGCAGGTGGATTCTTTACCATGGTGCCATCAAGGAAACCCATCTCTCTCTCTCTCTCTCTCTCTCTCTCTCTCTCTGTGTCTGTGTGTCTGTGTGTCTGTGTGTCTGTGTGTGTGTGTGTGCATGTATGTTTAGTCACTCAGTTGTGTCCAACTCTTTGTGACCCAGTAGACTTGTAGACTGTAGCCTGCCAGGCTCCTCCAGGCAAGAATATTGAAGTGGGCTGCCACTCCCTTTTGCTATATATATATATATATATCCCTTTATGTCTTCTTAATTAAGAATTTTTTATATATTTTTATATATTTATATGATTTTATATAATTTTATTATAGAAATTTTTATAATTTCACATAATTTTATATACTAGTATTCCAATGTATGAATGTTGACAGTCTGTTACCCATTCATGTATTGAAAGGCATTTTTAGTTTTTTCTCATTTTGGTAATTATGAATAACGCTGCTATACATATCCACATGCAGTTTTTTGTATGAAGATAGGTTTTTAGATGAATGAGGAAATTCATGAGAGTGGTTGCTGTAGCATATCTCATTTTCAAAGATTCTTAGTTTAGCACCATAGAACAGCATTCAATAGAGCTATTTCATATATTTGTAAAGTACTTAGACATATTCATCATTATATTTAGGTCTGTAGTAATCTAAGAACTATTCCCCAAAGTGGCTTTCTCATTTTCTATTACCACTGATAAAGGGTTTCAGTTATCTTCTTGGTATTTGGCTTGTCTTTTCTTTTTTTAAGCCTCTCTAAAGATTGTGCAATATTAGCTCATTTCTGTTTTAATTTGCAGTTTCAAAATGAAAATTATACTAAGCATATGCATTTTTATTATGCTTATTTTCCATGTCTGTATCTTCTTTAATTAAATGTTTAGTCAGATCTTTTCAGTTTAAGTCAGCTGCTCAGTCATGTCTAACTCTTCGCCACCCCATGGACTGCAGCACTCCCTGTCCATCACCAACTCCTGGAGTTTACTCAGACTCATGTCCATCGAGTCGGTGATGTCATCCAACCATCTCATCCTCTGTCATCCCCTTCTCCTCCCATCTTCAATCTTTCCCAGCATCAGTGTCTTTTCAAATGAGTCAGTTCTTTGCATCAGGTGGCCAAAGTATTGGCATTTCAGCTTCAGCATCAGTCCTTCCAATGAATATTCAGGACTGATTTCCTTTAGGATGGATTAGTTGGATCTCCTTGCAAGTCCATGGGACTCTCAAGAGCCTTCTCCAACACCACAGTTCAAAAGCATCAATTCTTCAGTGCTCAGCTTTCTTTATAGTCCAACTGTCACATCCATACATGACCACTGGAAAAACCATAACTTTGACTAGATGGACTTTTGTTGACAGGATAATGTCTCTGCTTTTTATTATGCTGTCTAGGTTGGTCATAGCTTTTCTTCCAAGGAGCAAGTGACTTTTAATTTCATGGCTGCAGTCACCATCTGCAATGATTTTGGAGCCCCTCCCAAATAAAGTCTCTCACTGTTTCCATTATTTCCCCATCTATTTGCTATGAAGTGATGGGATTTGAGGCCATGATCTCAGTTTTCTGAATGTTGAATTTTATACCAACTTTTTCACCCTCCTCTTTGACTTTCATCAAGAAGCTCTTTAATTCTTCTTCACTTTCTGCCATAAAGGTGGTGCCATCTGCCTACATACAAAATTATTGATAATATTTCTCCCAGACATCTTGAATCCAGCTTGTGAGTCACCCAGCTCAGCATTATACAGGATGTACTCTGCATATAAGTTAAATAAGCAAGGTGACAATATACAGCCTTGACATATCCCTTTCTCAATTTGGAACCAGTCTTTATTCTGTGTCCAGTTCTAACTGTTGCTTTTTGACTTGCATACAGATTTCTCAGGTTCTGGTATTCCCATCTCTTTAGGAATTGTCCATAGTTTGTTGTGACCCACACAGTCAAAGGCTTTGGCTTAGTCAATAAAGCAGAAGTTTTTTCTGGAACTCTCTTGCTTTTTTGATGATCTTACAGATGTTGGCAATTTGATTTGGTTCATCTGCCTTTTCTAAATCCAACTTAAACATCTGGAAGTTCACAGTACATAAGTTCAGATCCTTTGGCCATTTTTAATTGAACTGCTTATTTCCCCAATTCTGTTCTTTTTCAGTAGTGTGCAAGTTCAATTTTGTTTTAGTTCCAGGTCTTTTGCCTTTCCATATAAATGCTCGAATATGTTTGTTGATAAGTTCATAATAACTTTTGTGCTCCTTTTTTTACATTATTTAGTTATTTTTTAATATAAATTTATTTATTTTAATTAGAGGCTAAGTACTTTACCATACTGTGTTGGTTTTGCCATACATTAACATAAATTCATCACAGGTGTATATGTTTTCTCCATTTTGAATCCCCCTCCCACCTTCCTTCCCATACCATCCCTCTGGGTCAACCCAGTGCACTAGCCCCAAGCATCCTGTCTCATGAATTGAACCTGGACTGGCGATTCATTTCACATATGACATTATACTTGTTTTGATGCTATTCTCCCAAATCATCCCACCATCACCTCTCCCACAGAGTCCAAAAGACTGTTCTATACATCTCTATCTCTTTTGCTATCTCGCATACAGGGTTATCATTACCATCTTTCTAAATTCCACATATGCAATCCCCCTCCCACCTTCCTTCCCATACCATCCCTCTGGGTCAACCCAGTGCACTAGCCCCAAGCATCCTGTCTCATGAATTGAACCTGGACTGGCGATTCATTTCACATATGACATTATACTTGTTTTGATGCTATTCTCCCAAATCATCCCACCATCACCTCTCCCACAGAGTCCAAAAGACTGTTCTATACATCTCTATCTCTTTTGCTATCTCGCATACAGGGTTATCATTACCATCTTTCTAAATTCCACATATGCATTAGTATAATATATTGGTGTTTTCCTTTCTGGCTTACTTCACTCTGTATAATCGGATCCAGTTTTATCCACTTCATTAGAACTGATTCAAATGTATTCTCTTTAATGGCTGAGTAATACTCCATTGTGTTTATGTACCACAGCTTTCTTATCCA
>SJYC01072219.1:0-19771 GCA_006408675.1 Madoqua kirkii
ATATAACTCCAGCTTCCCACTCCAACCCTCCCATAACCTCCTCCCCCTTGTCAACCACCAGTCTGCTTTCTATGTCTGTGATTTTGTTTCTGTAAAACAAACTTTTTAAAAAGCTTACTTTTTGGAGAAGTTTTAGTTTCATAGGAAAATTAGGGGAAGATATAAATCTTTCCCATATACCCCTTGTCTGCACCCATGGCTAACCTTTCCCACTTCAACATCACTCACCAGAGTGGTACTTTTGTTATAATTGATGAACTGGCACTGACACATCATTATCACCTGAAGTGCATAGTTTACATTAGGATTCCTTCTCATGTTGTACATGAGAAGTGTACAAATCTGTGATTTTGGACAAATGTATAATGACATGTATCCATTGTTATAGCATCATAAAAATTATTTTCACTCCCTGAAATTCTCTGTGCTCTGACTTCTTTGTGCTCTATTCATCCCTCCATCCTTCTCCCTCAGCCTCTGGAAACCACTTATCCTGTTATTATCTCCACAGTTTTTCCTTTTCTAGAGTGTAATATAGTTGGAATCATACCATATGTAGCCTTTAAAGACATTTTATAAGCACAGGAAAAACAAGCCTGGAAGGATATATATTTAAATGTATACATACATATTTCTGGATACTGGCATTACAGGTGATTATTTCTCCAAGTTTTTGCAAGAAATGTGTATTACTTTTGTACTCAGAAGGGAAAAAAAGTATGTTATGGAAGAGAAAGAGGTTTTTATCTCTAGAGTAATCAATTTTTGTTCATCTTCCTGTGCAACTCAAATTGTCTATTAGAGTATAACTATCATGTGGGCAGAGATTAGGTGTGCTTTTGGTCTTAATTTCCCTTGGTTCTTCCTGCTATATAGAATTCTGCATTCAATAAATGTTGACTAACTGCATTCATGCATGTGCATACATATAAGCCCATGTACCTGTGTGAGCATGCATAAATATGCCAACTTCTTTCTCATCAATAATGAGAAAAATAGTGACAGGTTTTTTTTTTTGTTTGTTTGTTTTTTAAGTGCCATAGTTCTATTGACATTTCACCATATGTTAGGAAAAGAAAATACTTGCCAAGCTAAGAGTACAAAATGACCATTAAAAATTTGGGGGGCATACCAGTGAAGCTTGTCAGTTTTGGCCCAAGCATTTATTTTTTAGCATGTGCTATCTCACTTTGGATAATATTTGCTCTAGTTCCAGTTTTCTATAATTCTACTAATTAGTTTATCTGGGCACTTTATTTGGAGAAGGCAATGACACCCCACTCCAGTACTCTTGCCTGGGAAAATCCCATGGATGGAGGAGCCTGGTAGGCTGCAGTCCATGGGGTTGCTCACACGACTGAGCGACTTCACTTTGACTTTTCACTTTCATGCATTGGAGAAGGAAATGGCAACCCACTCCAGTATTCTTGCCTAGAGAATCCCAGGGATGGGGGAGCCTGGTAGGCTGCCGTCTATGGGGTTGCACAGAGTCAGACACAGCTGAAGCAACTTAGCAGCAGCAACAGGGCATTTTATTTATAATATTTAAATAAAACTCCAACTGGTAAATGGGCTATCTGTACCCACTCTGGGCTCCAAGTTATAAGCAAGTGTTAAATCAGCTGAAGTGATACGGGCTTTGAGCTGTTGGGAGGCTGGTAAGCAGGACAGGTGTATATGTCTTTAGTCACATTTCATTTCTCATCGCCAAAACTTCATATTCCATATCAAAACTGAGACAAGAGTACAAAGTTTGTGCTTTACGTTATCAGCAGGTGCCCAAGAGAAAATTAATATTAAACTCCCTAAAACCACTAAATTATTTTAAAAGATTTCTTAAAGTTCTGCAGAATCAGATGGCAGAGCTTAAGGATTTGTACATTAACCTTAGAAATAGGACAGAATAAAGACCAAATTTGAGTCCTTGATGATTTGATTTTTTAAAAATAGTTATGGCTGTGCAAGGAAGGCTTGGAATGTGACAGACATTTTAAAGGTAGATTGTGGTTTATCCTTAATTATAGCTGTAGCTGAGCCTAGTACTTGGGTTGGGGCCTAATCATGGCTCAGGCCTTTCCTCAGAGACACAGTTGGTAACTGGGTAGTAGTTCTGCTTTCTTTAATCCTCTGATAGAGAATTATTGATTCTGAAATCTCCTGCAGGATGTTTGTACACAGGGATGTGGTGACTACAGAGGTGGGAGTTTAGAAATCTGGGCAGATGGACCATCTGTGAATTTATACTGCCTCATTACGTTAACCCATTAGAGGCTCTATCTGAGTTACAGCCCAGATACACCTACCTCGGTTTCATGGACTATAAAGCCTTTGACTGTGTGGGTCATAACAAACTGTGAAAAGCTCTTAAAGAGATGGCAATACCAGATCATCTTACCTGTCCCCTGTGAAACTTGTATGTGGGTAAAGAAGCAACAGTTAGAACCCTGCATGGAACCAACTGATTGGTTCAGGATTGAGAAAGGAATACGACAGGGCAGTCTGCTGTCACCCCATTTATTTAACCTATACACTGAGCACATCATAAGAAATGCAGAGGTGGGTGAGTTACAAGCTGGAATCAAGATAGGCGGGAGAAACATCAACAGCTTCAGATAATGCAGATGATATCACTCTCATGGCAGAAAGTGAAGAGGAAATAAAGAGCCTCTGATGAGGGTGAAGGAAGAGAGTGAAAGGGCTGGCTTAAAACTAAATATTAAAAAAACCTAACATCATGGCATCTGGCCCCATTACTTCATGGCAAATAGGGATTTGACAAAGTGACAGATTTCCTTTTCTTGGGCTCTAAAATCACTGCAGAGGGTGACAGCAACCATGAAATCAGAAGACGATTGCTTCTTGGCAAGAAAGCTATGACAAACCTAGACAGTGTGTTGCGTAGCAGAGACATTACTCTGCTGACAAAAGTCCATATAATCAAGGCTGTGGTCTTTCCAGTGGTCACATATGGTTGTGAGAGCTGGACTGTAAAGATGGCAGAGCGCCGAAGAATTGATGCCTTCAAACTGTGATGCCGGAGAAGACTCCTGAGAGTCCCTTGGACAACAGGAAGATCAAACCAGTCGATCTTAAGGGAAATCAACCTTGATTACTCATTGGAAGGACTGATGCTGAAGCTGAAGCTCCAGTGTTTTGGTCACCTGATGTGAACAGCTGACTTATTAGAAAAGTCACTGATGCTGGGAAAGATTGAGGGCAGAAGAAGAGGTCGTCAGAGGGTGAGAAGGCTGGATGGCATCACTGATGCAATGGATATGAACTTGAGCAAACTTCAGGAGATGGTGACCTGGTGTGCTGCAGTCCATGGGGTCACAGAGAGTCGGACATGACTGGGCAGTTGAACAACAACAGTGTTAACCCATTGGAGGCTGTATCTGGGGACACCCTAATACCACTCTCTTCTACATATTTAATGCACTGTCGAGGTATAAAATGTCCTATGAAAATCCAAAGTGCTACTCAGCAGACCTTATATTCTTTCTGTTCATCAGTAAGCCGTATAAGTCTCACACACCCAAAACCTGGCAGTAGGATACCTACACTCAGCAAAGATTAATAGCAGAGAGCACTAGTGAGGTCTCATGTGACCCAGATGTACTCCTTTTTCAAATTAACCAGGAAGTGTTAATTTGTGAATGATTAAAACCCTAACCCACTTTGAGGCCCCTCAACCAGCCATTTTGTGGGGAGATACAGAGGGTACCCTTTTGATGAAAACATGGCAACTGGCACAAGAGTCAGTGAGAATTACAGGTTTATAAGCAAAACATTCCTAATGCAGGATGCTGTGATCGCACTCACACCCTTGTCCTCTGAAACTTCTGTACCACAGCAAGGTCTGTACCCTTATAGAATATACTCACAGCCTCTAATTTAGTGACATCCTCAGTTTCACCCAATGAATAAATAAGTGACTCTAGAGAAGTGGTATTTTTAAAGTGCCTGGTAGTGTTAAATTGTGAATAAATGAACTTTCAAAATATAGTCCATCATAAAATGTGTGACCAGTTGTAGGGAGTGGACACTTGAAAAGAGAGATTGACCAAAAGTGACCACTGAGCATCAGTTCTAGATATTTTTCTTTAGCAGTTCAGTTTGTAGGCTGAGCCACTCACTTTGCTTTTTTTGTTACTTATCCTATAGATTTTGGAAGAGTCAGAAATCTGGCCTTTTCAGTTCTTTGTAGAAATCTGCATACTGGCTGCTTTTATTGCCTCCTGGCTGAATATTTTTAAATTCTGTTATTTTGTTTCCATGTTGTCATTGGTCTAGCTAATGCTCATTCCTTGTTTATTCCTCTTCATCCACATATAAGACTCTTGTTTCACTTTCCCACACTCCATATACAATTATCCTAACTTTAGTTTAAGTTCACTTCAGTTCAGTCATGTCTGACTCTTTGTGACCCCATGAATTGCAGCATGTCAGGCCTCTCTGTTCATCACCAAATCCTGGGATTCACCCAAACCCACGTCCATTGAGTCGGTGATGCCATCCGGCCATCTCATCCTTGGTTGTCCCCTTCTCCTCCTGTTCCTAATCCCTCCCAGCATCAGAGTCTTTTCCAATGAGTCAACTCTTCGCATGAGGTGGCCAAAGTACTGGAGTTTCAGCTTTAGCATCATTCCTTCCAAAGAACACCCAGGACTGATCTCCTTTAGAATGGACTGGTTGGATCTCCTTGCAGTCCAAGGGACTCTCAAGAGTCTTCTCCAACACCACAGTTCAAAAGCATCAATTCTTTGACACTCAGCTTTCTTCACAGTCCAACTCTCACATCTGTACATGACTACTGGAAAAACCATAGCCTTGACTAGACGGACCTTTGTTGGCAAAGTAATATCTCTGCTTTTGAATATGCTATCTAGGTTGGTAATAAGTTTTCTTCCAAGGAGTAAGCATCTTTTAATTTCATGGCTGCAGTCATCATCTGCAGTGATTTTGGAGCCCCCCAAAATAAAATCTTGACACTGTTTCCACTGTTTCTCCATCTATTTCCCATGAAGTGATGGGACCAGATGCCATGATCTTCGTTTTCTGAATGTTGAGCTTTAAGCCAACTTTTTCAGTCTCCTCTTTCACTTTCTTCCACTGCTTCCCCATCTATTTCCCATGAAGTGATGGAATCAGATGCCATGATCTTTTTCTGAATGTTGAGCTTTAAGCCAACTTTTTCACTCTCCTATTTCACTTTCATCAAGAGGCTTTTTAGTTCCTCTTAACTTTTTCCCATAAGGGTGGTGTCATCTGCATATTTGAGATTATTGATATTTCTCCCAGCAATCTTGATTTCAGCTTGTGTTTCTTCCAGTCCAGTGTTTCTCATGATGTACACTGCATAGAAGTTAAATAAGCAGGGTGACAATATACAGCCTTGACATACTCCTCTTCTGATTTGGAACAAGTCTGTTGTTCCATGCCCAGTTCTAACTGTTGCTTCCTGACCTGCATACAGATTTCTTAAGAGGCAGGTCAGATGGTCTGGTATTCTCATCTCTTTCAGAATTTTCCACAGTTTATTGTGATCCACACAGTCAAAGGCTTTGGCATAGTCAATCAAGCAGAAATAGATGTTTTTTTCTGGAACTCTCTTGCTTTTTCCATGATCCAGTGCATGTTGGCAATTTGATCTCTGGTTCCTCTGCCCTTTGTAAAACCAGCTTAAACATCAGAAAGTCCACTGTTCATGTATTGCTGAAGCCTGGCTTGGAGAATTTTGAGCATTACTTTATTAGCATGTGAGATGAGTGCAATTGAAAGCAATCATATTTGAAATGTATAATTACTGAAGCTTTTAAGATTCACTTATAGCAAACTGAAATACCCATTATTTTATTTAATCAGCAAACTTAGTTAATAGGCCCTAATATCACATGCAACTGTAAAGAAAATAATGCATATTACCATTAATACCTTGATAAATACTAGAGCAACACTCAACAATTGAATACTCAAAGGAAGCATGGACTCAGGAGCTGGAGAATAAGATAAATTTCCTAGATAATGGAGTGCTACTTCAGAAGCCCTTTAAATACTGCATTGCAGTATGCTTTTCACATGTGTTTTAATTATATGATACCCTGGTTTTCTGGAACCAGGCCAAATGATTACACTCACATGTATAAAGTATCCATACTGCTTTTAATGTGCTTTTCTTCACCAAAAAACAACAACAAAAAAAAAACAAAAAACTTATTTTGCTTTTCAAGATTCACTTTTCATGTGAAAAGCCATAGTAATCCACATCTCATCAGCAGTTAAAGAGTCCTGGTTATGATACATGATTACCTCATATTATAGTCAAAAAACCTTAAGGTAAGGGTAACAACATCATAGTCATTTATGTGACGAGGAAACTGAGATGTTGAAGAGACAAATCCCTTGTTCAAAGTGATTTGATTGGAAGGAGATAGGACCAAGAAGCCACCACCTGTGTCATGTGCTTAGCAACCATGTTACATTGCTTACAGGAAAGCAATTATTTGTAAGAAATAATACATGTCAATATGAGTTGCATTTTTACTACCACAGAATTTTAAAGCATTATTTACAGTTGCGGCAGCAGAAACTCAGAAGATTGAGGATTACAATAAACACTTCTGTGGGGGCTAATACTAGTTCTTACATATTTTTATTGTAAATTCACTGCTATGCCTAGTGTACCAATGTATCTTCATTACATCTCACAAAAAAATTTAGGGCTTTAAGACCTCCCTGAATAATCTACCAACATTCTCTATTTCTTCTGCATAATCCACTGGCTGGTGTCCTTCACAAGATAGATATTTACCTCTGGAAATTATTCTCATACGTGCCCACCTACCTCTGTTCCATTAACCAAACCAGCTCCCAAGACAAGTTCTGTTGGAGAATAGATAACTACTTAACAAATAAAATATTTCTTTCACATTCATATTCTACAAACATCTATTTAAATTAAAATGTTTGTCTTTCCATCCTTGAACTTAGAATACAGTGACTGAAATATCAAGTTGGTCCCCTGAGATAGATTCTGTAAGACACTTTGTGGTATAAGTTTGGAAATCACAATTGCTTAATTGAGAGCTCAGGCCTTTGTGGCTGAGGTAAACCTGTAAGTACTTGCAGGATTTCTCATCCAAAGATCACTTCTATGAGAACTATTTTATTCTCTGCTGTATAATCAATCACCAGTGCCTAGAACAGTGCTTGCCACAGAGCAGGTACATATAAATATTTGTGGAATGAATGAGTAAGTGATGTAATTTAAACACCGTCTATCACTTTTATCATCCTTTTCTTCATTAAAAAAGAAAAAAAGGTAGTATAAATATCAAAGTGGTGTACATTTACTTGTCCTATGGAAGCTTCTGTTACAAGTCTTTATGTACAAAACTGAGGTTCTTAAACTGTCTTTAGTAAGAGATAAATAATGAACTATCAGTTTCCTAAAATAACCACAGCAGGGTCAGCATCTCGTATTAGTTTTCCAGTTTTGGAAGTTTAAACACAGTTGCTGATGACAGAAAAAAGGTCTGCTTCCTTGAGTCAGTAGATTTGTATAGTTTCAGGAGGCTCTTGTATAAACTTTCTGTATGAAGAACTAGGAAACTAGGGTAAATAATAGTTTTGCTGATTACTACTTTGATTTCATGATGAATTAAATTATTTTCTATAAAAATCTTAGTAGATTCTATTCCTAGGTTAGTTTTAGATAATCTTGCAAAAAGTAATTATTAGGGTAACCAAGAACATTGAAAAAGATTCACAGAAGCAGAGATATTATTTTATTTCTATTTAATACAAGTTTGGTTAATTTTTACATTTCTATTGCAATTTTGTTCTCTAAGTTCTAAGCAATTCTGGCCTTTTATTTTATGTGCTCTGTCATTCAGTCATGTCCAACTCTTCAGTGCTATGGACTATAATCCACTAGGCTCCTCTGTCCATGGAATTTTCCAGGAAAAAATGCTGTATGTATACTGATTTGAGTTTCAGATGAATTATTTCTATACAGCAGAAAATATGACTGCTGTCGGTTCTAGATCTAGCTATTCATTACGGGCTCCCTACAATAAAGTCATCTCTCAGTATTGAGGGGGGTGGCTTCCGGGACTTTCTCAGAAACTAAAATCTGCAGACACTCGAGTTACTTATATAAAATGGCACAGTACAGTTGGCCATCTGTCCATGGAAACCGATGGCTACTGTAAATAAAAACGCTCAAAAGACCAAGCTGTTCTTGAAAACACACGTATTAATAATCATCTATTGGTACACAACAAATTACTCCAAAATTCAGTGGTATAAAACAGCAAATATTTATCTTGAAATTTCTGTGGATTAGAAATCTGGAAACACATTTCAGGTATCTCTGGTTCAGGTCTTTCACAAGGCTGTAATATAGGTATCAACAGAGACTGAAGCCATCTCAAGCTTGAGTTGTAGAGGATGTACTTTCAGGTTCACTCATATGTCTTCTAGCAGACTCTTCACCCTTGTTTATTTACATTTTTGGTCTCAGACCTAATACATGGGTCTCTCCATAGGATTTTGCACAACATGATAGCTTGTTTTGTCCCAAGTGATGGTGGGGTGTGGTGGGGGGGGGAACAAAGAGGGAAACTGAGACAAATAGACAAATATTAATCCTTTTGTTACTTGCTTTTGGAAGTGACATACCATGACTTCTACCTTATTCTAATCATTAGAAACAAGTCAGTAAATTCAGAGCAGAGGATGATACATAATGTGAACACGGGGAAGTGTGGGTCATTGGTAGTCATCTTTGAGACTGCTTAACACATGTGATATAAGATATAAAATAGTCTGGCATGGACCAGACTATGAGTTCATCCTTTATGCCTTGAGTGGAGACAGATCTACATCAAGCACATGGAACAGGTTCTTCACCAAAAAGACGGTGCTTTTACCAAAAGAGGGAGGGAATTCTTGGAGAAGCAAAAGCAAATAATATTCAATTTTCAGGACACTGAATTCATGGATTATCTTGCTGAGGGAAAGTGTTTGAGATGCCTGGACAATTGGAGAAAAAAAATTGTGTTGAATGATCTTGACTTTTATTTTATCTCTTAGCTAATCACATTTTGTGTGTGTGTGGCTGCTATGTTTGAAAGAAAACAATGATGCTACGAAAACTGTATAAGACCAAGATTGTGGTGGAAGTATAATAAATTGCAAGAGGAATCAAGTGAAGGCAACTGAGTTAGGGGATAATTGCAGGGATCTAAGTATGAGAACATAAATGCCTTTCAAGGCTTACTGACTTTGAAATAAAACTTTAAATATACACCTAAGAAATTGTGAAGGAAGGGTTGATATAACTTGTTAAAGTTTGATGAAAGAGAGTTGAAATGTATTGGAAGAGGGACTCCAAGGAAAATAATCCTTCAGAACCAAGTGTTTACTATTGAAGCACAGAGGATTTAATATTTTTCTCCTGAGTCTGAATATTTCACAATAAAAGAAGGTTCTATATTCTCATAAATTATGTTAAGTTTTACTTTCAGGGTATTACAGGATAGTTCTAATATATGAGGCTACCATTTTTATTTCAGATTCCAATAATTAAATGAGCTCTGAAAGAGTACCTACAGAAAAGATATTCAATTTGACATTCAAAATGGCATCACTTGATCTAGGGGTTAGATCAAGAGTTTGGGGTTGGCTCCAGTCAAAATTAACAAATATGCTACGTAAAGAAAGGAGGACATCATGTATGAACTGACTCCCACAAGAGTCAATACAATCAGTGCAAAAACTGGTAAAATTTCACTTATTTCCCCAGAAAGATGACAAAGTATTTAATCTGAGGACTCTAGGTTAAATGAAATGAGATTTAAAAGCCCAGAAAACTCAAAATTAATGGCATGCACTTAGAGTGAATTTAGGCTTCACTAAAAAAAAAAAAAAAAAAAAAAAAAAGTGTGGTTCTGAAAAATACAAAATCAGAAAAAAATTTAAAAATCATCTAAACCTATGATATCTCAGTGCACTTGACAAAGAAAAAGAAAGCTTCACTGATGTGGGGAAAACTTCAATAACAAGGCCTTAAGTTTATGATTACCTTATTCTTATGTACTAGCAAGGGCAGGGAGCTACTTGACTTATAAACTACTGGCCAACACTGAAAGAATAAAGATTTGAAACCTCAATTATTAAACTGTAACAAATATCAAGTAGAGGAGACTCTCCATTCAACCCATGCTCAAAAAAGTGCTTTATCCATTAGCTACATGTGTGGTATGCATCAGACACTCAGTTGTATTCAAGTCTTATGTGATTTCTTGAACCACAGCTTTCCAGGCTCCTCTCTTCATGGGATTTCTGAGGCACTAATAATGGGTGGGTTGCCATTTCCTTCTCCAGGGGATCTTCCCCATCCAGGATCAAACCTATGTTTTCTTCATTTGCAAGCAAATTCTTTACAACAGAGCCACCTGTGAGAAGTTCTTTAAACCTTAGTAATCTTCTCATATATAAGGAATAAAATGGACATGGATATCTTGACAGTCATCTATTTGGGCTACAGGGGTACCAAAACTACCAACAATTCTGTACAAAATACTTTTAATTAAGTAATTGTGGGCTGCCCATAATTTAGAAGTTTTATCTATAAGGTATTTGTCAATACATGAGTAGATTGTGGTCAGATTTCCTGCTTCTTTTTACTGTGTAATAATTTGGACAGTAAAGGAAAGATAGGTTTGAGGCTTCCACTTCTTTGGCAGTGTAGTGTGCATGATTGCTTTCTTGAGTGGAAATCATAAATTGCTCAAACAGGGCAATACAAAAGCACCTTTACAATTTTAATAACTGAGGTCAGTTTGACATTGGAAGACAGTAGGCTTATTGATGATGCTTCTGCATACTTTTGCATGATTTTAAATGTTAAATAAGTTTTCAAGCAAACAAAATAAAATAAACAAAAATAAAATTATCTGCTTGACTGAAAAAGATGATTAAGGTTTAAACTTTCATTATTCTAGAGATTATCTGAAGTTTATTTTAATTGAGATGAAATCATAGAGATGAAAACAAAATAACATTAAAAAACCTCAGCATTATGAAAGTATTGGAGGCTTGAGGTCATTTCATGTTTCATTTCCATTGAATCTCTTCAGTTCTGGAAACCATCTCTGTATTATTGTATCTTTAAAATGGGGGCTTTATAAATAAGCATTTAAACTAGACCTTTCTCTTTCAATATTCCCCTACTACCCTCTGTCTCTACCTAGATACCCACTTTCCATTAAATATCTTGCTGATATAACACATACTACACCAATGCACATGATTTCTCAGTACTAATACTTCTGATAGTTTCAGTCCTTTCCTTTTCTTTGAAGTGTTCAGTGTCTCAATACATTGGTCAATAATCTGCAAAATGATATTAGTTCCGTTTGATGTCTTGGTCTGCTAGAAATTATCCAAGAAACTGAGTTTAAAATTGTAATTACATAATGCCTCACACTATTATGAAACAACCCCAAATACTTTAATCAGTTTACAATTTACCAAAAAATGAAATTAGGATAACAGAACAATGAGTCTACAACTGAACTAAAAAAGTCCTATTTGATCACCATCAGTTACTTCCTATCATTTCTCTCTTGCTACCAACACTAACCAGAGGAGATGGGATCTTTGCAGAGGAAGAGAGCCAGAAAATATTTGTTTACCTGAAATCCTTCTGTGTGATTTACTGTAAATTTAACTGTTTTAGTGTGTGTGTGTGTTGCTTTTAATAAGCCAAAGTAGCAGTGCAGAAATTATGATCTAAAAATCTTACCTAAACAAGTAAGAAAGAACATTCTCAACATTAGGGAGACAGAGATTTATTCATACAAACAGAGCTGACCTCCTCACTTGCATTAAAAAGCACTGTGTTAAATTGCACTTCCCTAATGTTTGCACTGAATTACAACTACAAATATTTGGGTTCAGTTCAGCCTCTTATAAATTATCTTGGGTTAAGTCACTTAATCACTCTAGTAACCGACACAATGTACACATTTAATCTGTAAGTAGAAGGTTGTGGATGTGTTCTATAATTTGCCATAGCTCAGGAAAAGAATATTTGAATATTTAAAAAACAAATAATCTAAAATAACTGATATTCAAACCAATATCTCTTCAGTTTCAAAGTCCTTTTATTTTCAAAAAGTTAGATGGTCACAATCATATAACCTTCATGGATATGCAGTACAGGATATGCAGTACGATCAAGATTGACTCCCAGTTTCTACCTAACTACTATTGTCAAATATAGGCTTGCTCTGTTAGCTGAGCAAGAGTCGTTTTGTTAGTTAGGGGACAGTCAAATATTACTCCTACATTCCATTTTTCTTCTGCCTCCCCTATTCAGAAGTATACAGTGGGAATGGATGAAATGAGATATTCTTGGAACCTTTGCTACTGTGTTGGAAGTACTAGCCAGCCATAAGACTTAGAATTATTATTATTGATATATAAATAAAATATGTATTAGCTGATAGAGTCAAAAGTATATATGAAAATTCCATAGAGAAGACTGGTAGTCTACAATACATGAAGTGGCAAAGAATTAGACACAATTGAGCACACACACACACACACACACACACACACATTCAGATAAGGTCAAATAGTAGTGTTTCAAGACAGATTTGAATTTAAAGTTGTATCCCCAAACTTTAAGCTGGCTAGTTGTGACTCTGTTTATTTCATTATCTTTGCAGTTAAGGTACTCTGCATTATGACTTTCAGTTCCCACTGTCACAGCATTATAGGGTTTTACTTTTTTTTTTTTTTGAGATATGCAAACTTTTTTCAAGGGACATAAGTTTCATTTAAATCTTACCAAGGATGCCTTTATTTATTTATCCAAATTAAAAAAAAAAAGATGACATCTACTGAAAACATGCAGTGCTTTGTAGAATTAGAATATTTTGTTTCATTAAAGAGCTCTGTTTAGGTTTTGTTCTCTGGCTCTCACTTTCCGTTCACTGCCTCTTTTCCTGACTCAAGCACACCTGAAACTCTCTAAGCAACAACAGTTTAAAAGCTTTTGAATAAGTATCAGTCAAGACATGGTCTGGTATACCACACACCTTAAAATTACCTAGGAAACTTCTTGTAATTTATTTCCTATAACTGCTGATACAAAAATCTATGGGAAGAGGCAAGAGAATATTTATTCTAAACTTGTTACCCACTATCTCTATTGCAAGTAAAGTTGATAACAACTACTCATTACGGGAAAAAATTTCTGATTTAATGAAATATTATTTCTGTGTGAACATTTTTCATGCTGTGATTTTTTACCTACTGAACTTCAGTTTTGAACACTAGAAACATTCCCTACCCTGACCTCTGCATCACATTATAATGTTGAAGAATACAAAGATTCTTTAATATATTCAAATCAATCAATATGATATACCATACTAACAAATTGAAAGATTAAAACATATGATAATCTCAATAGATGCAAAAAAAGCCTTTGACAAAATTCAGCATCAATTTATGATTAAAACTCTTCAAAAAATAGTCGTAGAAGGAACCTACCTCAACATAGTAAAGGCCATGTTATCAGCCTACAGCAAACATTATTCTCAGTGGTGAAAACCTGAAAGCATTCCCTCTAAGATTCAACCCCAAGATAAGGGTGTCCACT
Source organism: Madoqua kirkii (assembly GCA_006408675.1). Taxonomy (NCBI): domain Eukaryota; kingdom Metazoa; phylum Chordata; class Mammalia; order Artiodactyla; family Bovidae; genus Madoqua; species Madoqua kirkii. The sequence continues at coordinate 13,679 of SJYC01072219.1, forward strand.
TTCACCACTATTATTCAACATAATTTGGGAAATTCTAGCTATGGCAATCAGAGAAGAAAAAGAAATAAAAGGAATTCAGATCAGAAAAGAAGTAAAGCTCTCACTGATTGCAGTGACATGATACTGCATATAAAAAACCCTAAAGAATACATCAGAAAATTATTAGAGCTAATCAGTGAATTTAGCAAAGTTGTTAGATACAAAATCAATACACAGAAATCATTTGCATTTCTATATACTAACAATGAAAAATCAGAAAGAGAAATTAAGAAGTCAATCCTATTCACCATTGGAACAAAAATAATTAAATATACTAAGGAGACAAAATAACTGTACACAGAAAATCATAAGACACTAATGAAAAAAATCAACAATGATATAAACAGATAGAAAGATATTAGATGTTCCTTGGTAGGAAGAATAAAACTATGAAAATGATTATTCCACCAAATATAATCTACAGATTTAATGTGATCCCAATTACCAATGACATTTTTCACAGAACTAGAACAAATAATTTCACAGTTTATATGGAAACACAAAAGACCCCAAATAGCCAAAGCAGTCATGAGAAAGAAAAATGGAGCTGGAGGGATAAATCTTTCTAACTCTAGATTATACCACAAAGTTACAGTAATCAAGACAGTATGGTACTGGCACAAAAACAGAAATATAGATCAATAGAACAAGATAGAAAACCCAGAAATAAATCCATGCATGTATGGACAATTTATTTTTGACAAAGGAGGCAAGAATATATAATGGGGCAAAGACAGCCTCTTCAATAATTGGTACTGATAAACTAGACAGCCTCATGTAAAAGAATGAAATTAGAACACGTTCTAACACCAGGCACAAGGGTAAACTCAAAATGGATTCAGTTCAGTTCAGTCACTCAGTCATGTTCGACTCTTTGTGACCCTATGAATCTCAGCATGCCAGGCCTCCCTGTCCATCAACAACTCCTGAAGTTTACCCAAACTCACGTCCATCGAGACATTCTTTTCATAACCCATCTGTATTTATTTTGTTTGTTATTTTATACCTAATAAGAATCCCCAAATTCATTGTGCAAAACAGAAGCTAAGATCATCACAAAAGGCAGCATCTAGCCATATGATAAAGAGAGTTATCACTTATGAATTATTTTTTTCAATTTAAAACCTTGACTTGTTGGAGAAAGAAAATCTGTTTTCCTTTAAAATGTTCAGAATTCTGGAAATCTTTTTGCTTCTTTGTGGTATCATTTAACTTGTTCTTATATTTCTCGCATAGCCTGTGAATTAAAAATTAGATGCAAAGGCTTCAGGAAATATCATTTAGCATTTTTTCAAGAAAAATAAAAATAGATAGTTGTAGCCTATTTCATTTTATATTAGGCTATGAAGCACAGAATGCTGGAAATTCCACCTTGAGTGACTGATCATTTGGTTCAGATGGTGATAGTTTTATTCCTCCAGTGTAAATTTATCTTTTTCCCCTTAAAATGAACAAATAACTAGGATAGAAATGCTTTCGTATCATGTGAGTGTACAGTCCCCAAACAAGTTTTCAAGTTAATTGTTGTAGCATCTGTTGATAGTTGTTATTTCCTTCAGTTCAGTTCAGTCACTCAGTCGTGTCTGACTCTTTGTGACCCCATAAATGGCAGCATGCCAGGCCTCCCTGTCCATCACCATCTCCCAGAGTTCACTCAGACTCATGTCCATCAAGTCAGTGATGCCATCCAGCCATCTCATCCTCTGTTGTCCCCTTCTCCTCCTGCCCCCAATCCCTCCCAGCATCACAATCTTTTCCAATGAGTCAACTCTTCGCATGAGGTGGTCAAAGTACTGGAGTTTCAGCTTTAGCATCATTCCCTCCAAAGAACACCCAGGGCTGATCTCCTTTAGAATGGATTGGTTGGATCTCCTTGTAGTCCAAGAGACTCTCAAGAGGCTTCTCCAGTACCACAGTTCAAAAGCATCAATTCTTTGGTGCTCAGCTTTCTTCACAGTCCAGCTCTCACATCCATACATGACCACTGGAAAAACCATAGCCTTGACTATATGGACATTTGTTGGCAAAGTAATGTCTCTGCTTTTCAATATTCTGTCTAGGTTGGTCATAACTTTCCTTCCAAGGAATAAGCATCTTTTAATTTCATGGGTGCAATCATCATCTGCAGTGATTTTGGAGCCCCCCAAAATTAAGTCTGACACTGTTTCCACTGTTTACCCGTCTATTTCCCATGAAGTGATGGGATCAGATAACATCATGATTCTCGTTTTCTGAATGTTGAGCTTTAAGCCAACTTTTTCACTCTCCTGCTTCACTTTCATCAAGAGGCTTTTTACTCCCTCTTCACTTTCTGCCATAAGAGTGGTGTCATCTGCATATCCGAGGTTATTGATATTTCTCCTGGCAGTCTTGATTCCACCTTGTGCTTCTTGCAGCTCAAGATTTCTCATGATGTACTCTGTATATAAGTTAAATAAGCCAGGTGGCAATCCTTAGGGAGTATAAAAAGGCAATTTTCTGATATAATTATTTACCTACATTTTAAAATGCAGAAATATATTGTTGTAAAAACCTATTTACTAAACCATGTTTTTCTGGTTATCCTGACAGACAGTTGGGTCAGGCAAATCAAAGACTTCATGGCTTTAGTTTATCCATTTTCAAAGCTGGTATTTGGTGAAGTAGCTATTTTCTATAGTGACAAATTATTTTCTTGCTTTCTATTTTTGAAAAATAGTGATGAAATCATGGACTTTCAGATAATATATATGTCTCAATCAGTGGCAGGAATTTTTTTTTAATTTTTATTCACTTTAACTTTTTTATTCAATTCAACCCAGGATGAGCACTTCAGAAAGCTCTGCAACTGTGCTCAGTAGAGGTCTAGGCACAGTTATGTGTCTTTTGCAACAGGGCTGTACATCAAATGTAGTGTTATTATTTTTTTAATTTTTTTAATATATATGTATTTATTTTAATTGGAGGTTAATTGCTTTACAATATTGTATTGATTTTGCCATACATCAACATGAATCCACCACAGGTATACACGTGTTCCCCATCCTGAACACCCCTCCCTCTTCCCTCCCCATGTTTGCACCATGGGATCCTCTATAGACCTACTTCATGAATTTTTGTTCAAATAATTAGTCTTTGGTATTTTTGTTTATTTCTTTGTTTTCTGTCACAAAAATTATGCTCTAAGTCCTTATTATGTTTCCTGCCTCTGACCTAAATAAAGCATTTTTTTTCCCAAGGAGCTCTAATCTTTTCATTTGAAAAGAAATTTAAAGACAAATATGTGTATGCTGCAGCTGCTGCTGCTAAGGCACTTCAGTCATGTATGACTCTGTGCAGCCCTATGTACTGTAGCCTACCAAGCTCCTCCATCCATGGGATTTTCCAAGCAAAAGTACTAGAATGGGTTGCCATTTCCTCCTCCAAAATATGTGTATATACATGCTTAAAGATAATTAATGGCAATTGCTTCCCAGTAATCTTTTTCTTTTTTGCAGCCAAACTTATGAAATGTGCATTTTAAAATAAATAAATAACAATGAGTACAGATACATAAATAACAACGAGTACACACTGCTATTTCCAAATTCTATTTAACATTGTAGAGTTGTACTCTTTTCTTTTAGATATTACTTGTATAATTTAATGCAATTTCTGGCAAAATAATCCAGTTGTTTAAAATGTTTCCTTGACCTGAAATATTTAAGTGTCTAATATCTTAGAAAATTAGTGAACATGATAATGTGATGCAGAGGTCAGGATAGGAAATGTTTCTAGTAATCAAAACTGAAGTCCAGTAGGTAAAAATCAGCATAAACAATGTAAACACAGAAAAAAATGTTTCATTAAATCAGAAAAATTTTCCCCCAGTGAGTAGTTGTTATCAACTTTTCTTGCCTGTTGGCTCAGAGGGTAAAGCATCTGTCTGCAATGCAGGAGACCCGGGTTCAATTCCTGGGTTGGGAATATCCTCTGGAGAAGGAAATGGCAACCCACTCCAGTACCCTTGCCTGGAAAATTCCATGGACGGAGAAGCCTGGTAGGCTACAGTCCATGGGGTCTCAAAGAGTCGGACATGACTGAGCAATTCCATTTTTCACTTTTTTTTACTTGTAATAGAGATAGTGCATAGCATGTTTAGAATAAACATTCTCTTGCTTATGCTCATAGATTTTGTATCAGTAGCTATAGGAAATCAAAATTATAAGAAGTTTCCTAGTAATTTTGAGATATGTGGTATACCAGACCATGCCTTGACTGATACTTATCTGAAAGTTTTTTGATGCTGCCTCTTATGAAATGAACTACCCAGTGGAGCGAGTGATGGGTTATTCTCATATAAGCTCCAAACTGTTGTTGCCTGGAGAGGTGCAGGTGTGCTTGAGTCAAGAATAGAGAGAGTAAAAAGAGTGAGAACCAGAGAAAAAATCCTATGCAGTGCTCTTTAATGGAACAAAACATTCACACTACAAAACAATGCATGTTTTCAATAGGCTACACCTATTTTTTTAATTAATTTATTTTTATTGAAGGGTAATTGCTTTACAGAATTTTGCTATTTTCTGTCAAAACTCAAACCAGCCATAGGTATACATATATCACCTCCCTTTTGAAACTCCCTCCCATTTCCCTCCCCATTCCACCCCTCTAGGTTGATACAGAGCCCGTGTTTGAGTTTTCTGAGCCATACAACAAATTCCTGTTGGGTATTTATTTTACATATGATAATGTAAGTTTACATGTTACTCTTTACATACACCTCACCCCCTCTCCCCCTCTCCCCGTGTCCGTATGTGTATTCTCCATCTGTTTCTCCATTATTTCCCTGTAATTAAATTTTTCAGTACCATTTTTCTAGATTCCTTATACATGTGTTGAAAGTGAAAGTGAAATCGCTCAGTTTATGTCTGAGTCTTTGAGACACAATGGGCCATAACCTGCCAGGCTCCTCCGTCCATGGGATTCTCCAGGAAAGAATACTGGAGTGGGTTGCCATTTCCTTCTCCAATATATGTGTTAGAATATGGTATTTATCTTTCTTTTTCTGACTCACATCACTCTCTATAATAAGTTTTAGGTTCATCCACCTCAGTAGAACTGACTCAGATGTGTTCCTTTTTATGCCTGCATAAAATTCCATTTTGTATATTTACCACGTTTTCTTTATCCATTTGTCTGCTGATGGACATCTAGGTTGCTTCAATGTTCTAACTATTGTAAATACTGGTGCAAAGAACAATGGGATACATGTATCTCTTTCAATTTTGGTTTTCTCCAGGGTATAGTCCTAGGAGTGGGGTTGCTAGTTCATACGGTGTTTTTATTCCTGGATTTTTAAGGAATCTCCATATGGTCTTCCATAGTGGTGATATCAATCTACATTCCCATCAATACTGAAAGAACATTCCCTTTTCTCCACACCCTCTCCTGCATTTATTGTTTGTAGACTTTTTGATGAGGGCCATTCTAACTGATGTAAAGTAAATCTCATCTTAGTTTTGATTTGCATTTCTCTAATAATGTGTGATGTTGAACATCTTTTCATGTGCTTGTTAGCCATGTGTAAGTCCTCTTTGGAGAAATGTCTGTTTAGATATTTTCCCCAATTTTTGACTGGCTTGTTTGTTTTCTTGATATTGAATTGTATGAACCGCTTTTTATACTTTGGAAATTAATCATTTGTCAGTTCTTTCATTTGCAATGTTGTTTCTCCCATTCTGAGGGTTGTCATTTCATTTTGCTTATAATTTCCTGTGCAAAAACTTTTAAGTTTAATCAGATCCTACCTGTTTACTTTTGTTTTTATTTCCATTACTCTAGATGGTGGGTCATATTAGATTTTTCTTTGATTTATGTTCTGCCTATGTTTTCATCTAAGAGTTTTATAGTTTCTGGTATTACGCTTAAGGTCTTTAGTTAACTTATATGCAGAGTACATCATAAGAAAAGCTGGGCTGGAAGAAGCACAAGCTGGAATCAAGATTGCCGGGAGAAATATCAATAATTTCAGATATGCAGATGACACCACTCTTACGGCAGAAAGTGAAGAGGGAGTAAAAAGCCTCTTGATGAAAG
>SJYC01072228.1:0-35497 GCA_006408675.1 Madoqua kirkii
TTGCATTTTTTTCTCTTTTTTAAAGATTTCATTGTTTTGTTTTTGTGTAAAGTACTATGAGACTCACAAAATAAGAATTATTTCTCTTACTTTCTGAAAAAGTTCATAAAGGATTAGTGATATTTTTCAATTGAATATTTGAAATAATTTACCAGTGAAGCCAAGTGGCCCAGGAAATTCTTTTATGAAAGACTTTTAATTACAAATTCAATAAATTTATTTTAATTGGTATATTCAGATTTTCTATTCATTTTTGTTTTGACCTTGGTAATTTATGTCTGGAATCGCCAGTAGCTCAGTGGTAAAGATCTATCTGCAATGAAGAAAATGCAGATAAAGTGGGTTTTATCTCTGTGTTGGGAAGATAATCTGGAGGAGGAAATGGCAACCTATTCCAATATTCCTGCCTGGAAAATCCCATGGACAGAGGACCCTGGAGAGCTACAGTTCATGTGGTCAGAGAGAGTTAGACACAACTGAGCAACTGAGTATACAATGCGAATGCAAATGCAGTCTGTGTCTTACTTAGGAATATGTCCTGCAAATACTTTTTAGAAGTTGTTGGCATAAAGTTATGTCTCCCAAAGTTGTTATTTTTTTAGGGTTAGCAGTATTAACCTCCATTTATTTTTAAATTTAATAATGTGTGTAGTCTTTCTTTTTATTCACTAACTAAATATGTGTCAGTTTTGTTGATCTTTTCAGGACTCAATTTTGGGGTCATTAAGTTTCTATTTTTATTTGTCTGATTACAACTTGAATCTTCATTACATTTTCATTATGCTTGCTTTAAGTTTAGTCTTATTTTTCTACTTTCTAAAGGTTTGAGATTAGTTATTGATTAACTATCTCTCTTTTTACATTAAATCTTTGCTTTGAAATAATTTCAGGTTTATATGTAGTTGTAAGAAATAATACAGAGAGATCTTATGTAACTTTTACTCAGTTTCATTCATTAACAACATCTTGCAAAACTAGTAAAACTTTATAACCAGGATATAGAGACTGAAATAATCATTGTAAAGAACATTTCAGTCATCTCAAGGATTCCTCCTGCTATTCTTTAATAGTCATACCTAAATCATCACACACCCCTTTTAATTCCTGACAGTTACTAATCCATCCTCCATTCCTACTAATTTGTCTCTTCACTAGTGTTATATAAGTGAAATCTTACAGTATATAACCTTTTGTGATTGGATTTATTCACCCAATATATTTCTTTGAACATTAACTGAAGTCTTACATGTATCAATTGAAAAATCAATAAAGGTGATTATGCAAATAAGGCTGTTATCAGTGGGGGAAATGTAGGACTTCAAATGGATTGCTGATAAAGACAGAAAAAAAAATAGAAAATTTTGATTTAAAAACTTCTTTAAACAAAATGCATGCTATTTCCATTTTAATACTAACTTTTATGTGGTCATAATTAATCACATATAATTATGTGATTAGTATTCTGAGCCATCAACACACATAAATAGTCTTTTCAAGAATGAATAACTAAAGGAGATGTGTATAAGAGACAGGTATATAACCTTTTGTGATTGGATTTATTCACCCAATATATTTCTTTGAACATTAACTGAAGTCTTACATGTATCAATTGAAAAATCAATAAAGGTGATTATGCAAATAAGGCTGTTATCAGTGGGGGAAATGTAGGACTTCAAATGGATTGCTGATAAAGACAGAAAAAAAAATAGAAAATTTTGATTTAAAAACTTCTTTAAACAAAATGCATGCTATTTCCATTTTAATACTAACTTTTATGTGGTCATAATTAATCACATATAATTATGTGATTAGTATTCTGAGCCATCAACACACATAAATAGTCTTTTCAAGAATGAATAAGCTCATGAATAGATGAACAGATGAAAATCTATTCTTGAATTTTTCCAATATTGTCTAGTCATGTTTACCGTCTAATTCTCAAAACACATAGCTAGTAACCCATAAAAAGAAACCCTTGGCTTACTACAGTGCTTAATGGATTTGATACTAAAATTCTTACCTAATCATTATGTATCATATGTGATCTCCTGTTCTTACTCATTATTGTGCTTAATTCATAAATCATCCTCCTAATTTGGGGCTAACCTAGTGCCTTAAAAGCACTAATGTTTCAACCCTGAATCGTTTCCTCTTTTTTGAGCCATGGTTTGAACTTTTGTCATTGATTATGCTGTCTTCAAATTTTCCTACTTGCTTTGGATATATTAATAATTTTTAACCATCCTACTTGTCAGAATTCCTTTCAGCAAAAACTCCTTTCAAAAAATTTGAAATTGTCCATTTGATTTAGGAAAATATGAGAAACAGAAAGTGAAGAAAATCCGAAGGACAGGAAATAATCCTATTTTTTTTCATAAATGTTCATAAATTTCATAAACTTTTCATAAATGTTTTAATTTGTTTAAAAGTTAATAATCAGACATCTCAATTAAGTAGAGTCCATAAGTCAGAAGGAGAAGCACCTATGTCTTGTGATGACTGCTGTGCTCAACAAAAGACTCCTCTTCTTTCCTGGAAAAGATGCATCCAATGGAAAGTTATGGAATTTGTATGAATCCTAATGATTTATGTGTTTACAGTCCAGAATTTGAAAATAAAAGTGGAAATAGAAAGGAAAAAAAAGACCTATATGAGTCAGTGAGTTGATATGCAGTATCCTTACTGAGCATAATGTCTGTTTTATTTTTTTTTTTAATTTCTCATGAGAATGGAATATAAAATTTATTTTTAAAATAGCTTTAATTTGTATCATTGGATGAGAAATCTGATATTCTTGATAATGAGCAGGTCCTTGACCACAAGTGGACACTCTACAACTCGTATTATGTATATTACAGTCATTTCTGAACCATTTTCAAAGTTTTCCCACAGAAAATGTTTGCCAAGTGCTGCTTGATTTTATTAAATGCAGACAGTGTCTTGAAAACTTCTGCTGATTGCCTGTTCCAATTCATCATTTCTAAACAAGTGATAAGACAAAGGCTGCTAGATAATGTTAAATGACTTCTGAATTACTTAGGGCAGGGCTCAGCACCACCTTACTTTCTTCTGTTTCTATGGTCCCAAGTTAAATACTTTCTAATCAAAGTATACAGAATCATCTTTTATTTATTGCCATTTGGCTACAAATGTCACTGTGTACATCTCTAAGCTCTCTCTCATGATGGAAGAAAAGCTGAACATAAATTATTAGAAAATACCTCCTGCTCAGCACTTAAAACAGAGGAAAAACACAGTGGTACCATTCAAAGCAAAATAATCTATTTGTTTAAGCTCAGCATGTCACTTATATTACCAGCTGTGAAAGGCAGTAGTCATTGAGGGTTTGAAACAAAATATTTCATGACAAATATCTGTTTTCTCTTTGGAAATTTCCATCTAAAGACTGTCAAACACAATACTGTGACTGATGAGACCGCTGTAGGCCTGTCTCTAGTTCAATACAATATTACTTGCTTTTTGGAGCATGGTAATAGCAGTTGTTACCAGTGAAAAAAAAACAACTCATCAACACAGTACAGTGGATGGCCCAAAAGGTGGCCTGTTGAGCACTCAGTTGTAGCTGACAGCTGTCCTGATATAAAGAATGATGGAAAAGATAACTTTCAACAGGGTTATATTGATGATTTTCATTTATCTGTAAAAGTAGAAGGGAAGACCACAGTTCACAATGTTTCATACCTACATTATGGAGCAAATACCAAGGGTCAGAAGAATCACTAGGAAAACAATGTTTTGTCTCCATTCCCTATCATTTAGCACCCTGCAAGAACATGCATAATTTTTCTTGCTTGAAACTCCTTGCTTTTGGTTCATTTGAAACCCATTTCCTGTTTTTTTTCTTTTTTCTTTTTCTCAGTTGGAGAAATAATATTTAATAAGATCACACAAATATTAAGAGCAGCTTTTAGTTAAGTTAGACCTGGAATGAACATTTTCATTTTACCTGAATAGATGCTTAGAGCATAAATTATAGGTGTATGCAGTTTTAATATGTTAAGGAAACAAACATAAAAAAAGTGTCAGCTTCTAAAAACCCCTAAACCAGAAACTAAAGGCATAGTTATTTCCTTTCAGATCTACTAGATACTATTGCAAAACTCCTTCTCCTATATTATGGGATTTGGGATAAAATAATCATGCACAGGTAAATGTTCTAGGTGCTAATTGTGGGACAGAGGTAGTATACTACAAATCCACAAGCTCCAAGGGTAAGTTAGAAAGCTGACAGTGAAAATAGCAATAAAAACAAGGGTCAAAATGTAGGAAATATTTATTGTATGTCAGACACTGCATTAAGCATCTTCTATACAATATTCTTAAAATCTTCATAACAAGTATGTATGGTAGACAGTTTTATTATCACCTCTTTATAAAATAGGAAAGCCAATTTAAGGAGGTTAAATAACTTGTTTAGATTAATATGGATTATGAACCCAGTTAGCTGTACCCTATGAACAGAAGCTGTTAGCACTGTACTGAACTATGCTGTGTTTGACAGCCTGAGAAGGAAATTCCTTAAGAGAAAAATGTATCTATCACACATTATTTCATCTTATTACCTCAGTAACTTATATCATCCATCTGTTAAATGTCAGAATGGATAATCTAATAGAAAACATGTATCTAAATAGCCTGGGAAGAAATGTGTAAGTTAAGTAACAGGCAACAGGATCAAATCTGAAATAATAGTAAGTATATTTAGAGTGGACAGTAGAAAAAGTTCCTAGAATGCAACATCAGAAATGTGGAGCACCAGTGGCCTTGCAGTAGTGTAGGGAGCTAATATAAAAAATATTATGTTCAGCTAGACAATTGTGGAACAAATTGTTTACTGTAGATGGAGTAGTAGACATAAAAAACTACTGTCACTTGCTCATTGTTAGAGAAATGCAAATCAAAACTACAGTGAGATATCACCTCACACCAGTCAGAATGGCTCGCGTCAAAAAGTCTACAGACAATAAGTGCTGGAGAGGGTGTGGAGAAAAGGGAATGTTCCTGCACTGTTGGTGGGAATGTAAATTGATACAGCCACTATGGAAGACGGTATGCAGACTACTTTAAAAACTAGGAATAAAACCACCATATGACCCAGCAATCCCACTCCTAGGCATATACCCTGAGGAAACCAGGGTTGAAAAAGACACATGTATCCCATTATTCATGGCAGCACTATTTACAATAGCTGGAACATGGAAGCAACCTAGATGCCCATTGACAGTTGAATGGATAAAGAAGGTGTAACACATATATACAATAGAATATTACTCAGCTGTAAAAAGAATGCATTTGAGTCCTTTCTGATGAGGTGGATGAACATAGAACCTATTATACAGAGTGAATGAGTCATAAAGAGAAAGATAAATATTGTATTCTAATGCACACATATGGAATCTAGAAAAATGGTTCTGAAGAATTTATTTACAGGGCAGCAATGGAGAAACAGATATAGAGAATAGACTTATGGACATGGCGAGAGGGAAGGAGAGGATGAGATGTATGGAAAGAGTAACATGGAAACTTACATTACCATATGTAAAATAAATAGTCAGTGGGAATTTTCTGTATGTCTCAGGAAACTCAAACAGGGGTTCTGTATCAACCTACAGGGTTGGGATAGACAGAAAGATGGGAGGGAGGTTCAAAAGGAAGGGGATATGTATACCCATGGCTGATTCATGTTGAGGTTTGATAGAAAATAACAAAACCCTGTAAAGCAATTATCCTTCAATTAAAAAAAAGAAAAACTAAAAAAGAAAAAAAATACGTTTATTCTACTCAGGAGAAGATAGTGGAACTATGGTTAGGAATTAGTTTCTAAAACTGGAATATGTTATATTCTGTGTTTACATTTACAGTGATTGTGGTGTGTATTACTTACAATGGTGTGTATTATTTACAATGATTGTGGTGCATGCAATTAACCTTTTAGTTAATAAAGTTTTCAGAAAATTAAAAAAAATTAACAGATGCAGAACTTAATGTGAATAATCAAATATTTCTCAAAACAAAGATTATTTACATAGAGTAGTTGTGATATATGGTAAATTAATAGTCCTTCTGTACCATGCTCTCATGTTAAATTACATGTCACATGCTAGCAAGATTATGCTTAAAATTTGCCAAGCTAGGCTTTAACAGTATGTGAACCGAGAACTTCCAGGTGTATAAGCTGGGTTTCTAAGAGGCAGAGGAAAAAAAGATTAAATTGCCAGTATTCGTTTGATCATAGAAAGTAAGAGAATTTCAGGGGAAAAAAAATCTGTTTTTTCTTCATTGACTATAATAAAACTTTGTGTGGATCACAATAAACTGGAAAATTCCTAAAGAGATGAGAATACCAGAGAGTACCAGATCACTATACCTGTCTCCTGAGAAACCTGTATTCAGGTCAAGAGGTAACAGAACTGCACGTGGAACAATGGGCTGGTTCAAAACTGGGAAAGGAGTATGACAAGGCTATATATTGTCACCCTGCTTGCTTAACTTCTATGTTACTGGCTCAAATGGTAAAGAGTCCATCTGCAAACAGGGAGACCTGGGTTCAATCCCTGGGTTGGGAAGATCCCCTGGAGAAGGCTACTTACTCCAGTATTCTTGCCTGGATAATTCCATGGACAAAGGAGCCTGGCAGGCTACAGTTCATGGGGTCACATAGAGTTGAACACGACTGAGCAACTTTCATTTCACATGCAGAGTTCATCATGTGAAATGTCAACTTGGATGAATCACAAGTTGGAATCAAGTTTGCCATGAGAGCTATCAACAACCTCTGATATGCAGATGATACCATTCTAATGCCAGAAAGTGAAGAGAAACTAGAGTCTCCTGAGGGTGAAAAAGAAAAGTGAAAAAGCTGACTTAAACTCAACACTACAAAACAAGTATGATATCCAGTCTCATCACTTCATGGCAAATAGAAGAAGGAAAAGTGGAAGCAGTAACAGATTTAATTTTCTTGGACTCCAAAATCACTGCAGTGACTGCAGCTATGAATTCCTTGGAAGGAAAGCTGTGACAGATCAAAACAGGATATTAAACAAGAGAGACAGAAATTTGCCAACAAAGGTCCATCTAGTGAAAGCTATAACTTTTCCAGTAGTCATGTACAGATGTTAGTGTTGAACCATAAAGAAGGCTGAGCACCAAAGAATTGAGATTTTTGAGTTGTGGTGTTGGAGAAGACTCTTGAGAGTCACTTGGACTGCAAGGAGATCAAATCTATCAATCCTAAAGGAAATAAACCCTGAATATTTATTGAAAGGACGGATGTGGGAGATGAAGCTCTAATACTTTGGTCACCTGATGTGAAGAGCCGACTCATTGAAAAGTACCCTGATGCTGGGAAAGACTGAGGGCAGGAGGAGAAATGGGCAACAGAGGATGAGATGGTTGGATGGCATCATCAACTCAATGGACATGATTTTGAGCAAACTCTAGGAGATAGTGGATAACAGAGAAATCTAGAGTGTTGCAGTCCTTTAGGTTGCAAGGAATTGGAAATGTCTTAGTGACTGGTCAAAAAGAACATTTATCCTCTAGTCCCTTTAGTATGAGAATATAAAATTATTTTATTGTGTCAGAGAAGATCTATCTGGATGGTGATGAAAATCCAACTATAAATATGAAATAAATAAAAAAAAAAGACCTGGATATTTTGAGAGGACAGAAATGTGCTATTTAATACATTAAAGCAGAAAAAATATGTATCATTTTTCTTCAGTGTAACTTTAGGAGATTAAATTTTAAGAAAATTATATTTAAGAATTTTAATGTCAATTTAAAAGAAAATATACAACATAAGAGTTGCAAGTTTAAGTTTTACTCAGAGTCTTACTGAGAACCAAAGCCTGAGAGACAGTCTCTCAGTAGCTCTGAGAAAACTTGTCTGAAGATATAGGTTGGGAAGCCAGTTTATCTGTGATTTTTTTTTTTTTTTTTTTGTCTAAGGAATACATGTAGTCAAGCATACATCTTGGTAAAAAATTATTTTTAATCACAAAGAACAGATATCTCAATCTCAAGTAAACTATTTTAGTCCTTTTCTATGTATGGGAAGATGCAAGAATCTGGGTTTATTAAGATTCTTCCTGAAATATGCACCTAACTCTCCAAGGAGCCTGCTTGTCCAAAGCACAGAGTACCTAATCCTGCTACCATCTTAATTGTTATCAGTCAGCAAATGGAGTAGGTTATGACTTAATTCTTATAGAAATGGGTGGGAGCAATTTTGTTCTTTGTTTACAGAAAAGACCATACTATCAAAATATATAAATTCTTGAGATGGATATTTTATGAATGTGGAAACATTTGCCAAAGAAAGTAATGATAATTTCATCTATACATTTTTTCAAGCACAAGCAATCACTTCTGTGTAGTGCTATGAAGAAAATTCAAGTATCAAATGGAAACATGGGTTTAAACAGATGACAAACTGGTTGTTTTTAAGATAATATATTTGTTTGACCAAAAGGTGTCACTACATTTTTGGTGGCTCTATTGTAAAGAATCCACCTGTCAATTCGGGAGATCCCTGGGTTGAGAAGATCCCTTGGAGGATGAAATGGCAACCCACTCCATTATTCTTGCCAGGGAAATCCCATGGGCAGAAAACCTGGTTGGCTACAGTCTATAGAGTTGCAGACTTGGCTTAGTGACTAAACAACAGCATTTTTAAATAATCAAGCTAGTAGTTGCTATAATATAAAAATGGAATTTTTTACATGAACAATTTAATGTTCAGAATGTCTACTCTCATTCTTCATAAATAGTCATAAGTCTAATAGCAGCTACCATGGTTAGGAAGATATTTTCTTCAACTGTAATCAATGCCCAGCTTTCAATAGTATTCTTAATTATTACAGTGATGACATTTATCATTTATTGTCACGCTTTAGCTGTTGTTTTTCACACACAGGCTGCTTCTCTCGTTTAAATTTCTGAATGTAATGTAGGCATTTCAGTTTCTATTGCTCTGAGGTGGCAATAGATTACTTTTACCTATGGCATTTTTTCCCTTTACTTTTTGACAATAAATTATTTCCTCTGATTTGAGAACAGAACCATGAAGCTGCAAAGAATGCATCTAAGTCCAATCACATGTAGGAAAGGAATGCTAAATTATTTAGGAAAAATGAAGAGAATGAATGAATTGTCCTTAAACTCAGAGCTAATGAACTAGAAGTAAAGTTGTTAACTTTTAACTTACAGGCTAGTGCTACTTGGAAGTAGAATTATTCAATCTGATTAATCCATTGTAAAAATTGAAGTGAATTGCTACACAGATATTATGTATGTAAAAGAACAAAATTCATTTTGATATGTAATCAAATATTTCCATTTTTCAAATCCAAATACCAAAGTGTTTTGATGCAGGGTGCTGAGTTCTTTATGAAAAAAAGCCAACTCATAAATTCAAGTAAAACTTTTCAAAGCTCCACTTAATATAAAATATCGATATTGTGGGAATTATGAAAAGAGCTATATCAGAGTATATCATTTGCTTTTCTAAAGCAAAAAGGAGTAAAAATTGAGCATAAATTGTGTCTTTACTATATATCCATCATCACACTGGGTTTTGTAGATTTATTTTACCCTTCATCTTCATAGACCCCCTATGATAGGAATTTGTTCTCCACCATTTTTTGATGGATCAATTTTCTAAAATCAAATATTATTAAGATGTTGGCAGATCATTTCCGAGTTCATAAGTTAATTGCCAGTAATAATTGGACAAACATACCCAACAATTATAAAAACAAGTGAAATAGCCAGTATATATTCTGAGTGAGAAAGAATATCTGTTACACAAAGTAACAGGTCTTATAACTTTGGCCCACATTACCTACTTTCCTTTTTTTTCTTAAAAGCGTTAGAGTTGGAAAACAATAAATCATAAAAAAAATCAAGCACAAAGAAAAGAAATACTAATGAGAAATAGTGTTTACAAAAGTAATTGATTCCTGACAGTGTGTATATGCGTGTATAGCTGTGAGTCAATTTAAGTGAAAATATTAACAAACTGAGTAAAAAGACCATTATGCCTTTGTATGTGTATATGCATGTTTGTCTGTTTGTTGAGGATTCATATCTAGCTTTTAAAGAGCATTCAAATAGAAAATGAAATAGTTTTGTCACCTGCATATAACCTTAAGAGACATGTTGGAAATAAATGCAGATAATTGTATTTAGAGTGTTAATATCCAAGGGCCTCATAGCCCTGAACAAGCAGTTAAGTGAAAAACAAAATCTTCTATAGGTTGGAGAGACTGAAAATTTAACCATTAAAAATTTTGTTGTATATTGGTCTAATATTGTTCTATTAATTTTGTTGAATGTTGTTCTGTTACATTCTTGAACACTGCTATCTTGTGCATCAGAATCTATTTACTTGTATACAAAGACATATGTCTTCCATACTGGACTTACAGCTAGTTAGAAATATCTATATTAACAATATTCTTGTCTTTTCTAGATATCTATCCATTTTAGAGTTGTAAGCCACTTGAAGTAGAAATCTATTTTAGGAAGTAAGATTGAATAATTTTAGTTGTAGATAACTGTGTTTGTGTGACAGGATTAAAAATAAAAAGAGTGAAGAGCTTCTTTTTCTAAATGCCAAGTCTGACCTTTGTTAATTTAATAGATCTTATTTTTATCTCTGTGTTTATCTATCTATCCATCCATCAGTTATACTAAATTGCCTAGTTGGTTTGATTTGCATTAATGTAGCCTGGTAGAAAGTGAAACTATAGACAAACTATTGTTTGCCTGGACCTCCTGTGGTTAGAAAAGAATTCACTGTGGACTCTCAGTACTGAGGTTTGTGATTATGAAAAAATGTCAGTATCTGAAGAGCACAGTTGTGGAACAAAATAGAATTTTTAATCTTAGACTGTGTCCTAAGTGTGATTTTGGTTACTTAAATAACCCAGTCTTTTGTCTCCTCATTTACAAGTGGGAATAATAAAGTCCCTAATTTTATTATATGCTAATTTATATTGACTTTCTTGGTGGCTCAGAGGGTAAGAAGTCTGCCTGCAATGCAGCAGACCCGGGCTGGATCCCTGGGCTAGGCAGATCTCCTGGAGAAGGAAATGGCAACCAACTCCAATATTCTTGCCTGGAAAATCCTATGGACAGAGGAGCCTGGCAGGCTATAGTCCTTGGAGTCACAAAGAGTAGGACACGACTGAGCGACTTCACTTCTAATTTATATAAATTATCTCACATACTCAAAAAACAGAGTCAATTGTCATTGGATTGCATAACTCAAATACAAACTTGATTTCTCAAGAGTGAAATGAATTCAGCAATACTTGCTTAACTATTGGGGAACCAGGCTACTTAATGGAGAAGGTGATGGCAGCCCACTCTAGTACTCTTGCCTGGAAAATCCCATGGATGGAGGAACCTGGTGGGCTGCAGTCCATGGGGTCGCAGTCAGACACAGCTGACTGACTTCCTTTTCACTTTTCAGTTTCATGCATTGGAGAAGGAAATGGCAACCCACTCCAGTGTTCTTTCCTGGATAATCCGAGGGATGGGGGAGCCAGCTGGGGTGCCATCCAGGGGTCACACAGAGTCGGACATGACTGAAGCGACTTAGTAGCAGCAGCACCAGTGGGCTTCTTAAAGCATGCATGTGTCCTTCTGACTGTGTGCTTAATCTCTCAGTTATGTCCAACTCTTAGTGACCCTATGAACTGTAGCCCATCACACTATTTATTAAGTATTCTCTGCCAGGTGAACAGTAGATAAAATGCCGGTCTGTTTAATGTATACATTATTTGATAAAATGCCAGTCTGTTTAATGTATACATTATGTATATATGGCAGCTCAAACAGAGTGATTCTAACTAAATAGACAATTCTTCAATACATCTGTTCTCCATTTTCCCAAATAATGAAATGTCTCCAAATGTGAAATGAAATTCATTGATAATGAGATCAAGAATGAGGGCTGACCAGCAATATTTTAGAATTTTATATATTACATGTATAAGGACCACCAGCTGTGGCTTAACCAAGGAAGCCATCAGGTATGCACAGTAGCCAACTTTACTCATACAAAGCTAAAAATACATTCATTTTTTAAAATTTTAAATAATTATTTCATTTTGTAAAATATTATTTCAATGGATATTTTGCCCTTCCAATTATGTTAGTTCATACTATTTATTTTCCTAGTTGTAAAAATGAAAAAGAATACAAATTTATCTTGGCTTTCTATTTATTTATTTTAGATAGGTGATTTATTTCTAGAAGCCACAAGAAAAACTTTCTCTTCAAAGGTTGTAGTTGAACCACAAAAAGACACCAAGATTCTTGGCCTCCAGAGGAGAAGAATTCAATCCAGGGCCAGAGACGAGGCTTGATCACTCAGAATTTTGTGTAATAGAGTTTCATTAAAGTATAAAGGAGACAGAGAAAGCTTCTGACATAGGCATCAGAAGGGGCCAGAAAGAGTATCCCCTTGCTAGTGTTAGCCATGGAATTATATACTCTCTAATTAGTTAGTACAGTGAATCAAAATAATGTCTGGAGGTTGTAAAGATCTCACTAGAACTACTCCCATAATTTACACCTTAAGATAACAGGATTAGCCATAAACTTTTTTTTTCCCAGAGACTGTCTTCGAGCAGGATACATTATTGGTATGTAATCCTAAGGAATGTAGAGGGACAAAAAAGTTTGTCCTTCCTTCCTCCTTGAGAATTCCAGACCCCTCTCTCCTTGGGGACCCCTGGACTTCTTATCAATCTGCCTAGGAATTGACTTTCTCATTTCCCCCTTCTCTTTTAGGAGAATTATGTTGCCAAAGGAAGGGGGTGTCGTTTTTGTTCCATAACTACTTCCTGTTACTTAGAGGCATGGTCCCTAAATTGTTAAGGCAACATATATTCCTAACCCTCATATTGAGGGTCACTGATCCAGAGACCCCAAGTAATAGTTGGAGGAGGCTGTGGCACCTTTAGGAGCTGGGACAATCATTTATAACTTAAAAGATTTTAGAAGGTTAGAAAACCCCATACAGTTACAGACATAAGGCAAAATCGTCAATAAACCAATTTAAAATCAAAATGAAAAGTCACATTATGCCCACAGTTACATTAGTTCATCTTAAGGTTGTTAGATATCAGTTTAAGAAGAGGCATCACATGTGATTATTGTTGAAGGTATTTGTAGACTTGGAAAAAGTCTTTTCTTTGAAGAGGAGATGTCCACCACAGGAAGCCTTCCACTGCTGACAAGGGGAGTGCTCCTCAGACCCAGCAGTTAGACCTGAAATACAGCATAGTAGTGAGCCCAGGACAAGAAGGCATTGTCTTGAGGATCAAACAGCAGTTCAGTCGCTCAGTCTTGTCCGACTCTTTGCGACTCCAAGAGCAGCACGTCAGGCCTCCCTGTTCATCATCATCTCTTGGAGTTCACTCAGACTCATGTCCATCGAGTCCGTGATGTCATCCAGCCATCTTATCCTTGGTCGTCCCCTTCTCCTCCTGCCCCCAATCCCTCCCAGCATCAGAGTCTTTTCCAATGAGTCAACTCTTCACATGAGGTGGCCAAAGTACTGGAGTTTCAGCTTTAGCATCATTTCTTCCTAAGAAATCCCAGGGTTGAGCTCTTTCAGAATGGACTGGTTGGATCTCCTTGCAGTCCAAGGGACTCTCAGGGGTCTTCTCCAACACCACAGTTCAAAAGTATCCATTCTTCAGCCCTCAGCTGTCTTCACAGTCCAACTCTCACATCCATAGATGACCACAGGAAAAACCATAGCCTTGACTAGATGAAACTTAGTCGGCAAAGTAATGTCTCTGCTTTTGAATATACTATCTAGGTTTGTCATAACTTTTCTTCCAAGGAGTAAGCGTCTTTTAATTTCATGGCTGCAGTCACCATCTGCAGTGATTTTGAAGCTCCCCAAAATAAAGTCTGACACTGTTTCAACTGTTTCCCCATCTATTTCTGATGAAGTGATGGGACTGGATGCCATGATCTTCATTTTCTGAATGTTGAGCTTTAAGCCAACTTTTTTACTCTCCTCTTTCACTTTCATCAAGAGGCTTTTTAGCTCCTTTTCACTTTCTGCCATAAGGGTGGTGTCATCTGCATATCTGAGGTTATTGATATTTCTCCTGGCAATGTTAATTCCAGCTTCTTTTTCTTCCAGCCCAGCGTTTCTCATGATGTAGTCTGAATAGAAGTTAAAAAGCAGGGTGACAATATACAGCCTTGACGCATTCCTTTTCCTATTTGGAACCAGTCTGTTGTGCCATGTTTATTTCTAACTGTTGTTTTCTGACCTGCATACAGATTTCTCAAGAGACAGGTTAGGTGGTCTGGTATTCCCATCTCTTCCAGAATTTTCCACAGTTTCTTGTGATCCACACAGTCAAAGGCTTTGGCATAGTCAATAAAGCAGAAATAGATGTTTTTTCTGGAACTCTCCTGCTTTTTCCATGATCCAGCGGATGTTGGCAATTTGATCTCTGGTTCCTCTGCCTTTTTAAAAATCAGCTTGAACATCGGGAAATTCACGGTTCACGTATTGCTGAAGCCTGGCTTGAAGAATTTTGAGCATTACTTTACTCGCATGTGAGATGAGTGCATTTGTGCAGTAGTTTGAGCATTCTTTGGCATTGCCTTTCTTTGGAATTGGAATGACAACTGACCTTTCCCAATCCTATGGTCACTACTGAGTTTTCCAAGTTTGCTGGCATATTGAGTGCAGCACTTTCCCAGCATCATCTTTCAGGATTTGAAACAGCTAAACTGGAATTCCATCACCTCCACTAGCTTTGTTCGTAGTGATGCTTTCTAAGGCCCACTTGACTTCACATTCCAAGATGTTTGGCTCTAGATGAGTGATCACATCATTATGATTATCTGGGTTGTGAAGACCTTTTTTGTACAATTCTTCCATGTATTCTTGCCACCTCTTCTTAATATCTTCTGCTTCTGTTAGGTCCATACCATAAGTTTATATAAAGGCCAGGCAAGTTCCTCATAGCCAAGAATCCAAATGTGACAGTAGCCTGGGATCTCCCAAAATCCTCTCAATCGTCTTAAAGTCATTGGTAGGGAAAGATTTAATGTATTTTTAATTGTATCAGGGCCTATGGCCCTAGTCCCTTTTAATATGATTAGGCCCAGATATCTAACAGATTGTTGACAAAGCTGAGCCTTTTCTTTTGATGCCTTTATCTGTAGTCTTCCAGAAAGTTTAAGAAGTCTTTTGAGGCTTGTGAACAAGCTTCCTCTGTCTCAGTACAGATCAAAATATCATATACATTTTGTAACACCACTGCTTTGGAGCTATTTAAGTTTTGTAGATCCCATGACATACTTTGTCCAAATAAGTAAAGACTGCCATGAAATCCAATCTGTCCAGGTTAACTGAGAAGCTGGCTGTGTAAGGTCCTCAAAGGCAAATAGCAATTGACTTTCCTCTGCCAAAGGCACTGGAGACAAGTCATCTTTCAAATCAATTGCTGAGAAATATTTGGCTCGTTCAGGAATTTCAGATAATAGAGTATAAGGATTAGGCACCATGGGGTGTAAAGGAACTACAGCCTCATTTATTATTCATAAATCTTGGAAGAGTCTCCATTTACCATTTGATTTGTTTATACCCAAAATAGGAGTGAAGAACCTAAGCCACCCCCATTTTGTTAAAAAAAAAAAAAAAAAAGACTCCATTTTAGAGTTCTGAGGACCCCATCCCACCACCTGCGAGCCAATCAGATCCCAGATCAGGATGTCCTGACTTTAAGTTCAGGACTTATAACCTGCCCAGGAAATTCAAATCAAGCCCAGGAAATGGGAACCCAGCAGAACCCATGTCCAGCCTGGGAAATGAAAACCAGTCAGAACCCAACACCTAACCCTTCCACAGAAGGTAACATTTTTCATAACATTTGGAGGCTCATCCGGGATCTCCCATTGGCCCCACAGGGAAACCCATCTGGAGAGTTATCTGCGGCCCGTAAGCTCTTCTCTGTTTCTTTGTTTCTGATAAGGCCTGTTTTCTGAAGCCGATATATGACTCAGGCAGATGCACCAGTGGGTCCTGGGTGCAGGTCATTGGGAGACGTCCCCGACCCGCTCGGAGGGGACAGAGTGCCCCTGTTCTCTGTAGATGATAGCAGGTCGCTTCTGCTGAATGGCCGGAGGCCATCTTCTTATTTTCAGTTTTGCCTCCGGACTTCCGGAGGTCTGTTTCTTCTGTATTTCCGTCTGTCTGTGTAGCTTTCTGTACTATCTGTGTTAATTTACCAACATCCGAGTGATCTAGGAATGATGGGGCAAAGTCAATCTAACCCTACCCCTCTATTCCTGATCACTGATCATTTTAAGGAGGTCAAGATGTGCGCACATGACCTCAGTGTAGAAATTAAGAAAGATAAATTAATAACTTTTTGCAGTGAGGAATGACCAACCTTCCACATGGGATGGCCCCTAGATGGCACCTTTGATTTGGAAACCATGCACTGAGTCTGAGACATCATCTTTCAACCACAGAGTGGACACCCTGAACAAGTTCCCTATGTCATAGTGTGGGAAGATCTCATATTGTGCCCCCCTCCATGGGTAAAACCTTTCTTGCCCCAAGAGGTATTTTCCACCACACAGGTGCTGACAACACGTGTACGAAAGAACCTGAAAGATTCCAAGGAACCTGAACCAATGGTGCCACTATACCCCATTTTACAAGGGGGAACAGAGGAAGAACTTCTCTTCCCACCTTTTTACCAACCTCTTGAGCCATCAGGGGCCCCTGCTATCCCTCCACCTAGGGCCAATGCATCAGTAGGGGGGCCCACACAAAATACTCGCCATAGGCAAGCCTTGTCTCCAGCAGGGCCGGTAGACTTAACGAGTAGCCAGTCCCCCCGATGAGGAAGGGAACCAATCTCATCAATACTGGCCCTTGTCTACCAGTGATCTATATAACTGGAGGTCCCAGAATGCTAAGTTTTCAGATAACCCTAGAGATCTAACTAACTTTCTAGAAACTGTGCTTTTTACTCATCAGCAAACCTGGGACGACTGTCAACAGGCGCTCCAGATTTTCTTCACCATGGAAGAGAGAGAGAGAATACAGAATGAGGCCTGTAAAAGGTTCCCAGGGGCAAATGGAGAACCCACCACTAATATAGATGAAATTAACACCTCTTTTCCTTTATCGTGACTTGACTGGGATTACAATATGACACAAAGTAAGGAGAGGCTCTGGGTCTACCACCAGACTCTGTTGGGGGGGCTCAAGGCAGTGGCACGGAAACCTACTAACCTAGCTAGAGTAGGAGATGTTCAACAGAGCCCCACTGAGAGCCCAGCCACTTATCTGGAAAGGCTGATGGAGGCCTTTAGACAATACACCCCCATGGACCCTGAAGCAGAAGGCACTCAGGCTGCTTTGATAATGCATTTTGTCAACCAGGCAGCTTCGGACATTAGGAAGAAATTACAAAAACTAGAATGCCTGGGTGCAAAGAGTATCCAGGATTTAATAACAGTGGCAGAAAGGGTCTACAATACTCGAGAGTTCCCCGAGGGAAAACAAGCTAAAGCAGCAGACCGCCAGACACACAATATGGCGTGCATCCTGCTAGCAGCAACAGTTCCTAATTCAGGAGAAAGACAGCACCAGCTGCACCTGCCTAGCGGCTGAAGGTAAGAGCTGCCCCCATACGTGACCAGCATTAGGAAAGAACCAATGCACCTATTGTAAGGAGGAAGGACACTGGGCCAAATAATGTCCTAAGAAAAAGAAGAGACCACAAAAGACCCCTATCCTGGCCATCAATGAACCAAGCGACTAGGAGAGACAGGGCTCGGTGCCCTTCCCCAAACCCAGGGTAACCCTAAGAGTGGAGGGAAACCCAACTGACTTCCTTGTCGACACAGGTGCTCAGTATTCAGTTTTGCTGGAGCCCCAAGGGAAACTGGCTGAAAAGACTTCATGTGTGCAGGGGGCCACTGGGATGATACCATATCAATGGACTACCCAAAGATCAGTGGATTTGGGCACAGGCTGGGTATCCCACTCCTTTATGGTCATCCCAGAGTGCCCTTTCCCACTGTTGGGAAGAGACTTGTTAACCAAGATGGGAGCTCAAATTCACTTCCTCCCAGGAGAAACTAAAATGCTTGATCAGGCGGGCAGGCTGATTCAAGTACTGACAATTCAATTAGAGGATGAATATTGGCTGCACCAAAAACTGACCCTTCCCCAAACGGACATCCAGGAGTGGCTAGATGAATTCCCTGAAGCATGGGCCGAGACAAGGGGAACTGGCTTGGCTAGGCACTGCCATCCTATAGATCTCAAGTCAGGAGCCGATTCCGTCCAAGTCAGACAGTATCCTATGACCTTAGAGGCCCGATAGGAAATCACCCCCCATATCAGCAGGCTCCTAGCCCAGAAAATCTTGAGACCCTGTCAGTCGGCGTGGAATACTCCCCTGCTCCCTGTTAAAAAAGCAAATTCTCGTGACTATCGTCCAGTACAGGACCTGCAGAAGGTTAACTGCCGAGTTCTAGATATTCACCCTACGGTGCCAAATCCATACAACCTCTTGAGTTCGCTCCCATCAGATCATCACTGGTATATGGTACGATTTCTTTAGCCTTTCCCTGGTGCCGAGAAGCCAGGAGATTTTTGCCTTTGAGTGGTCAGATCCAGAGGAGGGGATCAACAGGCAGCTGACCTGGATGAACATGACTGCCACCAAGATTTAAAAATTCTCCCACTATCTTTGATGAGGCCCTCCATGAAGACCTGGGTGAGTTTAGACAACAGCACCCCCAATTAACCTTGTTGCAATACGCAGATGACCTCTTAATTGCAGCAAAGGACCAGCAGACTTGCCTCCTGGGCACCCAAGAACTATTGCAGGTCCTTGGAAAATTAGGGTACCAAGCCTCAGCCAAAAAGACTCAGATATGTCAACCAGAGGTCACCTACTTGGGGTATGTATTAAAAGAAGGGCAGAGCTGGCTGTCAGAGGCACGGAAAGAGACAGTACCCAAAATACCGACCCCAGACTCAACTTGATGGTGAGAAAATTTCTAGGGTCTGCTGGCTTCTGCCATCTTTGGATTCCAAACTATGCGGAATTGGCTAAACCCTTATATGAAGCCACAAAAAAGACCATCCCTTTCAGTTGGACAGAACAGATGGAGACTGCTTTCAAGGCCATTAAAAGGGCCTTACTGTCAGCCCCCGCCCTGGGACTACCTGACGTCACCAAACCCTTTCTTCTATATGTAGATGAAAAGCAAGGGGTGGCAAAAGGAGGGCTGAAGCAACATTTGGGACCCTGGAAGCGGCCGGTGGCCTACTTGTCTAAATGGCTAGACCCCATGGCTTCAGGCTAGCCCCTGTGCCTCCACATGATTGCAGCTGTGGCCGTAATGGTTAAAGATGCAGACAAGCTGACCCTGGGGCAAGAGTGACACATCACTGTCCCCCATGCCATTGAGGGCATACTGAAGCAACCTCCAAACAGGTGGATCAGCAATGTTCAGTTGACCCACTACCAGGGACTGTTACTAAACCCCTCCAGAATTATCTTTCTATAGCCTATTACTCTCAACCTAGCAACATTGCTTCCTAACCCGGACTTGGAAGCCCTGATCCATGACTGTAGCGACATACTAGCCCAGGTGCTTGGGACGCAAGAGGACTTGCAAGATCACCCCCTAGCGGATGCTGAGGTCACCTGGTATAGGACGGAAGCAGTTTCGTTTGAGATGGATTCAGGTATGCGGAGGCGCCATAACCACAGAAACCCAAACTGTGTGGGTGAAAGCACTACCTCCAGGTACTTTGGCTCGAAGGGCTGAACTAATCACTCTAACAAAAGCCCTTCAGTTGGGAAAGGACAAAAAATTTAACATCGTCACCGACAAACCAATACATCTTTGCAACTGCCCATATACACGGGGCCATCTACACGGAGAGGGAACTCCTCATGGCCGAGGGTAAGATGATTAAAAATAAAGAAGAAATAAAAGCTCTCCTCTCTGCATATGGCTACCTAAGAAACTAGCCATAATATGCTGCCTGGGGCACCAAAAGCCAGACACCCCAATCTCAAGGGGAAACAACTTAGCAGAGATGCGGCCCAGAATACCGTGATAGAGGCCACTCTTCAGCTGCCTGACCCTGGGAGCCCTGTTCTGCCAGACTTGCCCAATTACTCACCAAGAGTCTTAGACTGTATAAAAAGCCTGCCTATAGCCCAACAGCTGGCTGGGTGGTGGATAGCTGCAGACAGCTCTCTAATCCTCCCAGAAGAGCTAGGAAAACAAGTACTTCTAAAAATGCATCATGCCACTCACCTAGGAACTCAAAAAATGCAAGATCTAATTAGACATGCCAAAATTACCATGAAGAATGTCAGAACGATAATAGAAGACATCGTATCAAACTGAAAAGCATGCCAGCTCACAAATGCTGTCCCTCATCCGGCCAACCAAGGAATTAGAGAACGGGGGACAAGACCAGGAGCGTACTGGGAGGTGGACTTCACTGAGGTAAAACCGAGTAAATATGGATCCAAATACCTGTCGGTGTTCATAGATACCTTCTCAGGGTGGGTAGAAGCTTTCCCCACCAAGAGAGAGACAGCATAAGTGGCGGCCAAAAAGCTGATTGAAGACATCTTGCCACGGTTTGGGTTTCTGGTACAGGTGAGGTCAGATAATGGGCCAGCCTTCATGTTTCAGGTAAGCCAGGGGGTAGCCTGGGCTTTGGGGACTAGATGGAAGCTGAACTGTGCCTATAGGCCCCAGAGCTCAGGACAAGTAGAAAGGATGAATAGAATGTTTAATGAGACATTAACAAAACTAGTTGCTGCGACTGACAGGGACTGGGTGGCTCTCCTCCCCTTTGCTATATATTGGGTGCAGAACTCACCCTACCAACTGGGACTCACCCCCTTTGAAATCATGTATGGGATACCTCCCCCAATAATCCTCTAACCTAAAGACAGAAGTGTTAAAAGAAATAGATCAGAAGTTTTTTTTTTTTTTTTTTTTGGTCTCCAGCCCTTACAATACTCCCACAGGGACACACGGAAGAGGCTCAAAGCTCTATATGAATCAGGCCCTCCACCTGAACCTCACCACTACCGGCCAGGAGACTGGGTGTAAGTGCGCCATCATCGCCAAGAGACCCTAAAACCTAGGTGGAAGGGACCATTCCTTGCCGTCTTGACGATACCAACTGCTCTCAAAGTTGACGACATCTCTGTTTGGGTTCACTACACCCACACACAGCCTGTGGACCTGTTTGCCTTATGAGAAGAGTTCCTCTCCCAGTGGAAGGCCGAATTGGACAAAACTAACCCCCTCAAGCTAAAGCTGGGAAGACAACAAACGTACTTACCTTCAGGCCGTGTTTATTGAACAAGTTAATGACCTTCATTAAGAGCCACATCAACACGGTGCAGCTTATGGTGCTCAGGCCCCAATATACAGCTCTGCCAGCGGCCCCCGTAGCAGAAGAAAATATAGAGCTGGACCCACCATTGGGTCTGTCTTGGGACCTTGAGAAGGGGGGAATGAAGAACCTAAGCCACCCCATTTTGTTAAGACAAGACTCAATTTTAGAGTTCTGAGGACCTCACCCCACCACCTTTGAGCCAATCAGATCCCAGATCAGAATCTCCTGACTTTACTTTCAGGACTTATGACCTGCCCAGGATATTCAAATTAAGCCCAGGAAATGGGAACCAATCAGAACCCGTGGCCAGCCCGGGGAAATGAAAATGAATCAGAACCCAACACCTAACCCTTCCACAGAAGGTAACATTTTTCACGCGAGAATACCCCATATAAGCAATGAAACCCAGAGTTTGTGGCTCCTCTCCTTAGCTGCTGCATCAGTAACGGTGGGAGCCCCAGCTCAAGCTTGGTAATAAAAACTCCCTTGTTTTTGCATCGGATGCCGGCTTCCTGGCGGTCATTGGGAGGTTTCACGACTTGGGCATAACAGGAGTGTTGCATGAACTGTTACAGGGAATTAATAGTCTCTGCTCCATTAAATTTTCAGTGATGGATTTCAACTCTTCCTTAACCTCGGGTTTCAGAGGATGTGCTTCTTATGTGGAAATAAGTGTGGGTCTTTGAGCTTGACAACTACAGGAATAGCATTTTGTGCTCAACCCACAGATTTTTCATCAGCTCATACTCTAGGATTTACATTTTATTCAATTAAAGGGAGAGAAAGGGAAAACTCCTTATTCATGAAAACAGAGGCATAGACCTTGCTCAGTATATCCTTCCCTAAAAGGAGTGAGGGAGACTCTAGCGCAGTCAGAAACTTGTGTGAAAATAGTTCCAAATCTCAGTCCCAACTGACAGAAACACTGAAATAATAATACATTTTGGCTCATCAAGACAGTCCCATTATAGAAGCAGATTCGGAAGAAAGTGGGCCAGGGGCTTCAGTAAGCATAGAGTAAGTTTTCCCAGTATCTAAAAGGAAATTGATGGATTGGCCCCACACAGTTATTAACACTCGGGGGTCCTGAGGTATAATTAGGACGGGAGCTTTCGTGAGCACCCCTGGGCACCTTCAGTCCTGATTGTCTTGAGGGTCTGACCTCTGAAACCTATGCCTCTGGGGACAGTCTCTCTTCCAGTGTGGTCCTTTACAAACAGGACATGGAGCCAGAGGTGGCTTAGATGTCTGAAGGCAATTCTGCTTGAGGTGCTCTCTCCTTTCCACAGTAATAGCAAGCCCATCTCTTTTCACCTGAGTCCCTCTGGGCATTTTTCTCAGACTGTTGAAGAACGATTTTCATAGCCATTGTGAGGGCTTCTGCCTGTTCCTTTGTCTTTTTTGTCTTTCTTTTCCTCGTATTCCCTACTATAATAGATTGTCTGGGCCAGGTGTAACAGAGTATCTAAAGACTGATTTGGTCCATGCATCCATTTTAATAGCTTACGGCAGATATCCAGAGCAAATTGAATGAGAAATCTACCTTTAAAGATTGTTTTTCCCTCTTCACTTTAGGGATCAATCTCAGTGAATCTGTGAAGGACTTCTCTCAGTCTATCTAGGAATTAACCAGGAGTTTCCTTCTCCTCCTGTTCTATGTCTGCCAATTTGCCATAGTTTAAAGGCTTAGCACGCACCTGCCTGAGTTCTTCAAGAATACATCTGACAAGATGACTCTGATCCCATCTTCCTTTAGCTATGTTGTAGTCCCAGTCTGGTTCTGTAGTTGGGACCTCCTGATTCCCAGTGGGGAGGGCAGTTATCACGCCTTCCCTCTTCCCTATGGATGCATTACCAAGTCATTCATCTCCATAAGCAACTGCTTTTCCCAAAATTCAAGTCTTTGAGTCGGGAGTCAGCATTTGTCCCAAGATATACATCACATCTTTCCAAGTAAGGTCATAAAGCAAAGTAACACCTTTAAAGGCTCTAATATATTTTTCTGGGTCCTCTAAATAGTCTCCCAGATCCTCCTTGATTCTTTCTTTGCATTTCTTGATAAGAAAAGTGCTTATTAACTCTCATAGACTGATTATTACTTTCGGTGGCTGCTTCACGAAGAGGCAATAGCTTGTGTAGCTGTTCCTCAGTCTCTCTGGCTGCTCTGCACATATGATCCCAGGGATAGATTGGAGAAACCTGCTTTTTTTTTTTTTTAATATCTTTCTCTCCTATTGTCCATCTCATCTAGCAAAGTAGGAGGAAAAGAGGGAGCTGAAGGAGTCACACCCAAAATCTATACCCTTAGGACATAGATCTGGCATATATCACAGAGATAAAAATGGCAACACATAGGCTACTTCTACCCATTTTCCTTGTTTTCTACAGAACCGGTCTAATTGCAAAACAGTATTATACTTAAGAGCCCCTCCAACTGGACACCATTCGCTGTCCTCCAGTAGGTACCAAGGCTACACAGAAAGACTAAGTGTGTCTTCTTTAAGCCCTGGGGATCAAATCTATCCCAGTTTTTCAAGATACAGGTCAAAGGAGTGAGGCTAGAATTGTTAGCTCCCATCTGTAAGAGAGAAAAAAGTGACCAGCACCTTATTTCTACCAGAGGCATCCCTCCCTGCTCTAGATGAGGATGTAGACAGACTTTACACCAAAGCTTTTCTTTCCTGGTAGGATTTGGTCTATCCCTTACTGATGCAGGTGACATACGCGTCCCTCCCGGTTCTACCACCGAGATGGGGTGGGGATGCTCCAGGGGTAGACCTGACGGCATCCCTGATGTCCAGCTCCTAACCATCAAAACCTTGCTTGCCTCTGATGCCACCCGGGGTGTGATCAGAGTAACCTTCTGGAATGCCTCCCAGGCTAAGACCACTAGGAGCACCTTTTGTCACCTGAGAGCCTGTGCACGACCCTGAGTATATTACTGACCACAATAAGACTGATATGAACAGAAAACTGAGATGTTCCTTCCAAGTGTCACCACACCAGTATGAATCTCCTCTGGTCCACTAAGAGGCAGCATTACCAAAGGGGGGAAAAATCCGTTTTAGTTCCAACCTGAGTAACCATTAACCTCATAGAATGCTCTTGGAGTTAGAGTTCCATCTAGCTTCCAAACTTTCCATGCCTGGCAAGGCTAGGCACTTCCTGACTACCAATCCAAGCTTGAGATCCAAGTAACAGTACACAGGAACAGCATAGATCACAATCCCTTGAAAGTCTATGATCCTACAGATTAAGTGAGTACTTCTAATTTCCAAAGAGTTATGAAATGGTCAAAGAGATCAAAATGTTTGACCCAGAAAGGAGAGTTTGGTCCGCACACTTTGTCCATCTCCATTCGGTTCCCAAAGGAGACACTGGGTGCCTCTTGGCATTGGCAAGTCAGTATAAACCCTGACAGGTTTCTGCCATAAGCCATGTGAGGTCGCCACAGAACTGCAGAGCAGGCTCCTCACTTGCTTTGCACAGGGCGTTTCATTCATTTACACAAGCACATCATAGAGTTAGTAAAGTACAGCAGAAAACGTGTTTGCTAGGAGAAGAAAGAACTAGAGCTCCAAGCATCCTTACCTTGTCCTGAAGAATCCTGGACAAGCCCACAAGATGAAAGGTTGTTGTTGATCCACAAAAAGATGCCAGGATTCTTGGCCTCCAGAGGAGAAGAATTCAATCCAGAGCCAGAGACAAGGCTTGATCACTAAGAGCTTTGTATAATAAAGTTTTATTAAAGTATAAAGGAGATAGAGAAAGCTTCTGACATAGGCATCAGAAGGAGGCAGAAAGAGTACCCCCTTGCTAGTGTTAGCCATGGAGTTATATACTCTCTAATTAGATAAGACAGTGACTCAAAAGAATGTCTGGAGATTGTAAAGACCTCACTAGACCTACTGTAAATTATGGAATTTACACCTTAAAATAACAAGATTAGGTGGATAACAAAATTTTCCAGAGACTGTCTTCAAGCAGGATACGCTATTGTTATATAATCCTAAGGAATGTAGAGGGACAAAAAAGTTTGTCCTTTCTTCCTCCTTGAGAATTCCAGACTCCTCTCTTTTTGAAGATCCCTAGACTTCTTATTAATCTCCCTAGGATTTGACTCTCTCCACTCTCATAAAAATGATTATAAAGCATATTTGATTTATACTATTTCACATTTAATTTACCTACAAATCAGCTCTTTTGTGTAAATGGAAAAATAGTACATATATTTTATTCTAAGTTACCCTCCAGATGTTCAAGTTGGTTTTAGAAAAGGCAGAGGAATCAGAGATCAAATTGCCAACATCCACTGGATAACAGAAAAAGTAAAAGAGTTCCAGAAAAACATCTATTTCTGCTTTATTGACTATGCCATAGCCTTTGACTGTGTGGATCACAATAAACTGTGGAAACTTCTAAAAGAAATGGGAATACAAGACCACCTGACCTGCCTTTTGAGAAACCTATATGCAGGTCAGGAAGCAACAGTTAGAACTGGACATGGAACAACAGACTGGTTCCGAATAGGAAAAGGAGTACATCAAGGCTGTACATTATCTCCCTGGTTATTTAACTTATATGCAGAGTATATCATGAGAAACGCTGGACTAGAAGAAACACAAGCTGGAATCAAGATTGCCGGGAGAAATACCAACAACCTCAGACATGCAGATGACACCACCCTTATGGCAGAAAGTGAAGAAGAAGTAAAGAGCCTCCTGATGAAAGTGAAAGAGAAGAGTGAAAAAGTTAATTTAATCTCAACATTCAGAAAACGAAGATCATGGCGTCCAGTCCCATCACTTCATAGGAAATAGATGGGGAAACAGTGGCTGACTTTATTTTGGGGGGTTCTAAAATCACTGAAGATGGCAATTGCAGCCATGAAATTAAAACAGGCTTACCCCTTGGAAGGAAAGTTGTGACCAACCTAGACAGCATATTAAAAAGCAGAGATATTACATTGTCAACAAAGGTTCATCTAGTCAAGGCTATGATTTTTCCAGTGGTCATGTATGGATGTGAAAATTGGACTATAAAGTGCAGCACCAAAGAATTGATGCTTTTGAACTGTAGTGTCGGAGAAGACTCTTGAGAGTCCCTTTGACTGCAAGGAGTTCCAACAAGTCCATCCTAAAGGAGATCTGTCCTAGGTGTTCATTGGTAAGATTGATTTTGAAGCTGAAACTCGAATACTTTGGCCACCTGATGCGAAGAGCTGACTCATTTGAAAAGACCCTGATGCTGGGAAAGTTGAAAGCAGGAGGAGAAGGGGATAACAGAGGATGAGATGGTTGGATGACATCACGGGCTCAACGGACATGGGTTTGGGCGGACTCCAGGAGCTGGTGATGGACAGGGAGGTCAGACATGCTGCTGTTCACAGTTTTGCAAAGAATGGGACACGACTGAGTAACTGAGCTGAACTGAAGTTACCCTCAGATTTGTCAGGATTTTAGCAGTGATTTTTGTAAAACAACAACAACAACCACAACAACAACAACAAAAACTGAACTTTGAATATACTGAATGTAATATATTTTATATTAAACAATCTTCTGAAAGACTTATGCACTGAGTAAGTGTTAGCCACTCAGTCATGCCCAACTCTTTGTGACGCCATGGACTGCAGCCCACCAGGTTCCTCTGTCCGTGAGATTTTCTCTGTCCATTAACTTATGTACTGATTATGCTAATCATCTATGCTCATTGATTAAAACAAAACAATGTCACAATGTACTAATTTCAGTTTATCTCTTTTTAAAAAATGTGTTTACAAATATTATTTATGAAAAACAACATCATTTCTCTGTGATCCATCTCTGTGCATACAACTGTAAAAAAAATAACATTTTAATAACTTTGTCTTTTCTGTATAACTTCCAGGGGCTGCACAGCTAAAGGAGCACATTGTGATGGAAGGGCTACATTGTAAAAATTGCTTTATAAAGTATCTATTATTCAACTTACCTATGTGTATATTTATATACAGACCATACATTCTTACTTCTACTCAGTAGCACATTCTAAAAATGATAGAACTAATATAAATTAGGTGTGAATTCTTTACATTCATTGCTTCATAAACATTGCAAGCCAGAGAATTTAGAGACTAGAGTCTACAAAACACAGATGTCAAGGCCAATACATTACTTTTTTACTGCTACTTGAAACTGCCTATCTTCTTCAATTTACAAAGTATTGTAAGAAGGAAGAAGGCCTTATAAACAGTGCTACAGCAATCACACTTTCTGATATAAAAGAAAATAAGTACCCCTAGTTTATGGTTAGAAAAAAAAATGAGGAATTTTTACCCTCTCCTGCTTAGCAGGAAGATCTGTGACACTCTCTAAATATAGAAAACTAGGTAGAGGAAGCAGCCTCAGAAGGAAAAGGGGAAATTATTATAAAGTATTTTAATACAAATAAGAGTATTTGAGTAGTCTAAAAGTAAAAGGGAAATACCACTGTAAGATGTGACACTGGTCACCACAAGAAAATTAATAGGCACACAGATGCTTTACCTCAGAGACATTTACCTGAACAAAAATGGATGCAAAACAAGGGTAAACCATAAAACTGACTAATATTATACTACATCTAATGTAGAAGCATACTCATGTAGAATGTGAACACTGAAACCTTATTGTGGAGGTAATCTAAGATTCTGATTATATTTGAAAGCGTGATTCTCTGCCTTATTAGGTCCATTTGGTTGTATAGTAAGTCTTGAACACATTATGTTATATAAAGCTATATTTAAATATATTCAATAACATTTGAAGTCATCCCTGGGAAAAACTATCTCATAAATTCATAATAGACTTGATTAGGAGAAATTACGTTTGATTTTGGTGAGTAAATAGATCACAAAGAATCACTGAGGTGAGAAGTGAAAAAGGGAGACAATAATACAAACATTAACATGTTTAAGGTATAACTGCATCAGATATATAGACACTAGTGTCAAGGAGATCAGTTATGCCAGTTAATTTCAAACAAAAGCAACAAAATAAACATTTTGATTTTTTTTAAACCCTGCAACCATTAAACTTTGTTAACTGCTATCTATATACCCATCCACCTACCTGTCCACCTTCATTCCTACCTGTCATTTACCTTTGTGTATGTGTGTTTTATAATGATAGAGGTTACATTTTCCTGAACAGATATTTGTAGAGATTCCACTGTGTAGCAGATATTTTTTAAAAGACAATTGAGAAATAAAGCATTCAGAAACCACTCTACAATAATTTCTAACAAGAGAACTCAGACAAGTGAATAAGCATTTATAATGTAGGTTTGTGAGCTGATAACAGAGCTGAGTACATAATGAACTCACAATGGGGCATATTGGAGTTAGGAAAACACACTTTAGTAGAGCCTCTTTATCCATTTGAACGACCGCGCGAGGTACATCTTGCATTGACATAATATCTTCAGTCAGTCAGTCAGTTCAGTCGCTCAGTCATGTTGGACTCTTTGTGACCCCATGGAATACAACACACCAGGCTTCTCTGTCCATCAGTAACTCCCAAAGCTTGTTTAAACTCATGTCTATCAAGCCAGTGATGCCATTAAAACACATCATCCTCTGCCCTCCAATTCTCCTCCTGCCTTCAATCTTTCCCAGAATCAGGGGTTTTTCAAATGAGTCAGTTCTTGTCCAAGTACTGGTGCTTCAGCATCAGCATCGGTCCTTCCAATGAGTATTCAGGACTGATATCCTTTAAGATTGACTGGATTGATCTACTTCAAGTCCAAGGGACTCTCAAGAATCTTCTCTAACACCACAGTTCAACAGCATCAATTCTTCAGTACTCAGCTTTCTTTATAGCCCACCTCTCACATCCATATCTGACTAGTGGAAAAACCATAGCTTGGACTAGATGGCCCTTTGTTTGCAAAGTAATATCTCTGCTTTTTTATATGCTGTCTATGTTGGTCATAACTTTTCTTCCAAGGAGCAAGCATCCTTTAATTTCATGGCTGCTGTCACCATCTCCAGTGATTTTGGAGCCCCCCAAAATAAAGTCAGCCACTGTTTCCACTGTTCCTTCATCTATTTCCCATGAAGTGATGGGACCAGATACCATGATCTTTGCTCTCTGAACGTTGAGTTTAAAGCCAGCTTTTGTACTTCTCTCTTTCACATTCATCAAGCGGCTCTTTAGTTCTTTTTCATTTTCTACCATAAGGGTGGTGTCATCTGTATTTCTGAGGTTATTGATGTTTCTCCTGGCAATGTTGATTCCAGCTTGTGCTTCATCCAGCCCAGCATTTCTCATGATGGACTCTGCATATAAGTTAAATAAGCAGGGTGACAATATACAGCCTTCATGTACTCCTTTTCCTATTTGGAACCAGTCTGTTCCAGGATTACACTTATTATAGATGTAGATAAAGACATCACAAGAAAAGAAGTTTATGGACAAACAGGGTTCATAAACATAAATGCAAAAATATTTAGCGAGCCAAATCCTTTAAAAGAATTTTGCACCATGACCAACAGGCAGGCAAGGGTAATTTAACATAAGAAAACCAATCAATGGTATATAGCATATAAATAGAAGAAAAAGAATAAGCAACTTTATCAACACAGAAAAGATATTTAGTGAAATACAACACACTTTTCTGATAAAAACACTCAGAGAACTAGATGCAGAAGGTGACTTTTTCCATGAGACATAAGAAAACTATAAAATATCTACAGTTAACATCATATTCCATGCTGAAATGCTGAAAGCTCTTCCCTAACACCAGAGAAAGTGAAGAATGTCTGTTTCCATCACTGCCAGTAAACACTGAACTAATTGTTGATGAACAACTCACAAGGAAAACAAGCTTGAAGCATCCAGACTGGAAAAAGAGAAGTAAATCTATATCTCTTTGCAGATGATGGACTCCTATATAAAAAAAACTAATAAAATCCATCGGAAGCTGCTAAAGCAATTAAACAAATTCTACGAAATTGCACATAACAAGGTCAGCACAAATATTAGTTGCATTGCTATACACCAGCAAGTAAAAATTTAAAAATAAAATTTATTTCATTTCCAATATGTGGAGGGGATAGATGTACATGTAAAACTGATTCATGTTGTTGTACAATTGAAACTAACACAACATTTTAAAGCAATTATGCTCCAATAAGAGGAAAAAAGACTAGAACACCTAAAAATGAATTTAATGAAGGAGATGAAAACTTATATGTTGGAAACAATGAAGCATTGCTGAAAGAAATCGTCTTAAATGCAAAAGACATCCTATGTTTAAGAATTAGAAGACTTAACATTGTTAAGATAGCACTACTCAAAGCTATGTAAAGATCCAATGAATTTATATCAAAATTACAGCAGCTATTTACAGGATTGATATGTCAATCTTCAAATTCATATGGAATTGCAAAAAGGCTTCAAATAGAAAAAATACCCTTGAAAAAGAAGGAAATTAAAAGACACACACCTCACTATTTTAAAAAAAATCTTAGTAAGAAGTGATAATAATAAAACAGCATGGTGCTGGCATAATCATGTAGAGATTAGTAGAATAATTAAATCAGGAAATAAAGCTACTTATTTATGGTGAATGAACCCAGTGAATGAATCTAGTGAATGAACCCAGTTTCCAAGATGGCTGCCAAATCTTCAATGGGGAGAGTCACAAAAGTGAACATTGCTCAGTTTGTTAGACTCTGTGATCCCATGGACTGCAGCCTGCCAACCTCCTCTGTCCATGGAATTCTCCATGCAAGGACAATGCAGAGGAAAGAATATTTTTCAACACATTGTTCTGGGACTACTGAATTTCTATACGCAAATGAATGAAAGTGGACCTCTACTTCACACAAAAAAGACTCATAGTGGATCAGTGACCCAAATACTTAAGAAGTAAAACTCCGAAACTCTTAAAAGAAAACATAGAAGTATATCTTTATAAACTTATGTTGGGAATGGGTGCTTAGATATGACACTAAAAGATTGAGAAACTAAAGAAAAAATAGGTAAATGGGACTTCATCCAAATTTAAAGCTTTGTGCATCAAAGGACATTGTCAAGAAAATAAAAGACAGCATGCAGATTGTGAGAGAATAATTGCAAATCATATATCTATAGGCATTTAATATCTAAAATATATAAATAACTCTTACAACTCAACAGTAAAAGGGCAAATGGCACAATTTAAAGGTAGTCGAATGATTCTTCAAAGATGTACAAATACTCAATCAGTACATTAAAATATGCTTGGGGCTGGTGCACTGAGACCACCCAGAGGAATGGTATGGGAGGGAGGAGGGAAGGGGGTTCATGATGGGGAACACATGTATACATGTGGTGGATTCATGATGATATATAGAAAACCAATACAATATTCTAAAGTAATTAGCCTCCAATTAAATAAATAAATTTATATTAAAATATGCTTAAACATCTAATATCATCAATAATTCAATAAACACACTCTTAAATTACTGATGGGAATGATTAATGGTACAGTAACTCTGGCAGTTTGTTCAGTTCAGTTCAGTTCAGTTGCTCAGTCGTGGCCGACTCTGCAACCCCATGAAACACAGCACGGCAGGCCTCCCTGTCTATCACCAACTCCCGGAGTCCACCCAAACCCATGTCCATCGAGTTGATGCCATAAAACCATCTCATCCTCTGTTGTTCCCTTCTCCTCCTGCCCTCAATGTTTCCCAGCATCATGTGTTTTCCAATGAGTCAGCTCTTCGCATGAGGTGGCCAAAGTATTGGAATTTCAGCCTCAGCATCAGTCATTCCAATGAACACCCAGAACTGATCTCTTTTAGAATGGACTGGTTGGATCTCCTTGCAGTCCAAGGGACTCTCAAGAGTCTTTTCCAATACCACAGTTCAAATGCATCAATTCTTCTGCTCTCAGCTTTCTTTATAGTCCAACTCTCATATCCATACATGATCACTGGAAAAATCATAGCCTTGACTGGACAGACCTTTGTTGGCAAAGTAATGTCGTTGCTTTTTAATATGCTATCTACATTGGCCATAACTTTCCTTCTAAAGAGTAAGCGTTTTTTAATTTCACTGCTGCAATCATCATCTGCAGTGATTTTGGGGCCCAGAAAAATAAAGTCAGCCACTGTTTCCACTGTTTCCCCATCTATCTGCCAACTTGGCAGTCCCACAAAAAGCTAAACATAGAATCACCATATGATCCAGCAATTCTACTCTTTGGTATATAACCAAAAGAAGGAAGAATACTGACTCAGACAGATATCAGCCTATCAACTTTTGTTGTAGCATTATTCATGAGAGCTAAAAGTCAGAAACAATCCAGTGGTCTCAATAGATGCAAAGATGAACAAAACATGGAATATAAAAGGAGTATTATTCAACCATATAAAGGAACGGAGTTCTGATGTATGATGCAACACAATAGCTCTTGAAAACCTTATGCTAGTGATACACAAAAAGAAAAGAGTATGATTCCACATACATGAAATATCCCAAATAGGCAATTCATAGATACAGAAAACATATTAGAAATTATCAAAGGTGGATGGGAGTGGTAAAGATATGTCATTGCTTAATAAATATTGAATTTTTCTTGAGAGGGATAGAAAGATTTTTGAAATAGATGGTTGTGGTATTTTAAATGTAGTTGAAATTGTATATTTGAAATGCTTAAAATGGCACTGTATTCTGTATATATTTTACCACAATAAAATATTAAAACCATATAAATAATTCAGTGGGAGTTAAGTTTCCTTCATGTGCAGTAATTTACTGGTCCTTTGCCTATAACACTGGTTCTGATATTTTAATAATTATAGATTTCATTTGAGGGTTTGTTAAAACACAGATAGTGGTTTCTCTAGAATTTCTAATTCACTATTCTAGGGTAGGGCTCAAGAATATTCATTTCTAATGCATATGCATAACACATATGATGCTGTTGCTCTTGGTCTGGGTTTAGCACTTTGAGAATGGTTAGACTATATTGTGTGGAAACTGTTTCTCTACCTCATCAGTATAATTGCTACCTATTTTCTACTAGGGTGGAGGTTAAGTTATTGTAATCTAACATTATTCAATTATGTTTGGTCCAGTCAGTGAAGGATAATCATTATTTAGTGTCATTATCTCCTGATAAGAAATAGGGAGAGACAGAGTAGTTTAAATATCAGCCCTTCTGTCAGATTGCCTGGCCTGGGCTACATTTCTATTCAGTCATCTTTCTGCTGTGTAACCTTAGAATAATTAGTGAAGCTCTTGAAACTAAATTTCCTCATTGGCAAAGAAAAATTAATCATAGAGACCCTCTCAGAGCATGTGCAAATTAAATGAAACGCAGTGGTAAAGTTTCTGGAACAGAAACAGTCCTAATATTTGCTAATGTAAAAGGGAAGGGCCAGAAATATAATACTCATGATATATCAATTTGAAAAAATACAACTGAGAGAAATTCTAGAATTCTTATATTATTTTCATAAATTTAAAGTAAATATGCACATTTTCAGGTCTGGGCCTTTAAAAAGGGTGACAATTTGTGTGTTTGAGGAAAGTGAAAGAAGAGATGGCCTAGGAAACAACAATTTGCAATATTTAGTTTTCAAAAGAGCAGTAACCTCAATGTGGTGTTATTAACTGAAATTGTAGCACATTCAAGTTATGAATTATTCACATATTTCTGAATTTGAGTTTTAAAATGTGTTACAAGAGTTAAGGAGCTGGTTATAAATGTGTTTTTCTTCTCTTTTATTTATTTTAAGCTAGGGACAGCCCATGTAAATACACAGTGCCGTGTACAGTGACAGTCTTGGCTAAGCATTTAAGGTGTCTTTATTTTTCCAAGAGAAATAACACATTCATTCTATCACCACTCAAATGGGTGGTGATACACAAATGGACTTTCAAAAATTTTCAAGTTGTTCAACAACCATTATATAAGCTAGTAATTGTGTTGTGTGATTCCTGGTAGTCATTTCTGCCAAGCACTCAAGTTTAGTAGATAATGTTGTGTGAGGCACTTTATACCTGATGATTTTTGCAGAGTGTTTTTCTGGGTTTTCTCCAGTGAACCTAACCAGGGCTGAAAAGAGGGATTTTATGTCCCTAGTTTCCTGCTTTTCACAGGGTTTTTGGTATTGAAGTTGTTTGGCAATTGATGTTTGAGTCAACAAGCAAATCAAGAGTCTCCCTGCTCTAGCCTTTTTTGCTGTTACAAAGCAGCAGGTATCTCTTCTCCAAATTTTCACAAGCACTTATTCTTCTTTCTAGGAATTCAAGCTTGGTAAATGTATTCTCAACAAACATTTAATACATAGTAAGAATCTATTCATTCAGTAATTACTTATAGAGCTATGGAGCTACTATTATATCCCAGGAGTGTGCAGAAAGGTTAAACAAGTTTTTTTTTTTTTTTTAATTCATTGTTAAAGGAAAAATTAAAGGTCTCATATGGGAAAGAGAAAAGGAAGCTATATTGGGCAGAATTGCAGGGGTAGAGACTTTGACAGTGTGGATGTTAGAAATACACAGGGATAAGTAAAGTCATCTAGGAGCTCTGAAAAGTGTTGTTTGTAGGAGGAAGAGGTGGTATACTACCTGAGAAACAGCCAGGTAAAGCTAACCAGAGGGTGATGTTGAATTGTTTGGTGTGATGGTGATAAAATGAATCTTTACAATAACATTTTATAAAAAGATTGCTCCATGTATCTCAGATTCACAAGTTCAGTTCAAATTCATTTACCAACCCCCAGAAACCACCATTTTATCATATTAGATACTGAAATAACTTTTAAAAGTTGCTAAGTGGGTAAATACAGTGGATTATTTTGGTCTTTATCACGACACTGTTGTTCATGTGGAAAAAAAAAAAGTATTTACTTGCTCCCTTCACTGTTTTTGCCTACATTTTCTCTGATTTTCTTTCTTTGGGGCTATATCCCTTAGTCTCCTTTTTAGAGTATTCTTTTAGCGTTTACTGCATCTTTTCTTTTTAAAAAATATAAATTTATTTATTTTAATTGGA